>LBLO01001105.1:0-11394 GCA_004354395.1 Chondrostereum purpureum
TGATACTCGTTCGTCTTGTTGACAGTTTTCAATGGAACATTTTTCTGATCCAAATAGACTACTGAGAGTCTCAGGTGTCCACTTCAGTTGGAACGGTTTTAATCCAGTTATGACCAGCGGTGTTGAAGATGCAAGATATCCGCGAAATACAGGCTCCCCAAGCGTACATGCATCTACACATGGCATAGCAGGAGGGTCAACCTTGCAAGGGGTTATGNATGATGACGGTGCATGCCGATATCCGTCGAGAGTCGCAAGTAGGAGGGAAATATCTGGTGCATTGATGCGAGAGCAGGCGAGATACGAGGGTCCTGTATGGTCGCACTGTGAACGAGATGCCGTTGCAATCTATAGATCAAATTGTTCATTCAATGATCATATTTTGACAGGTTCATGAACCCACTTACCTCAATGAAGCACGATGGACATATTTCGGTAGCACACTGTGTACAAAGAAACGAAACCATGAAGAGTCCCATGCGGCATCGGTCTGAAGTACAAAAAGGTTAACTCGGACTGCTAATCAACAATGATAGATCAAAACAGAGTCATGTACCACAAACTTCCCGGGCAGCGACATCCGGAGTGTGATAAAATATCTTTTGTGCATGCTCAGTTAATAAATTTTGGACTTCATCGAGGACGGGATGAAGGATTTGAGAGATAACGGTCTAGGAGGGGGTCATACAATCATTTAGTGCGTCACACAAGCAGCTGAGAGAAAGCTTTACCAAGGCTTCCAAGCGATACTCTTCCACCAAATGCTCGTTGAATATCAAGGGGTATTCAGGACCCGGATTTGGCTTGAAATCGTGAAAAATTATGACCGGTTGTGAAGTGCTATCAATAGCCAATGCACGTAAGCCTATACAGTAGATGAAAATGAGTTCACTGGAACACTCATAAAAACCTGTGAACCTTTAAATAGACAATTCGAAGGTCGTGTTCGTGAGCACATATGGCATTTTGGGATGTTTGAGACAGAAACGACACTTCGAATTGGTAAAGGGTTGCCAGCAATGGTCTTTAAAGAGGACCTTGCTAGAGACTTGATCCAAGCATTGCAACCCTCCTTTTGAATGAGATAACGGTACGAGTCCAGGTCCTTTCCTACTGAAAGCTAGAGTGCGGGCACATTCACATTGCTAAACGTCTCATACCGTTAACGGTGATTGCTTCCATTATACCGCATATCAGAGAGAGCGTTCAATGAATTCTCCAGACATCCGCTAGAAACCTTGAACGACTTCGGTATATAGACGTTTATACTATACTTGCGCTTGAAGTAGACTGTGGTGCGAAAGCGTCACAGCGACACGATGTGTCACAACCTGGTCACGAGGTGAGAAGCGCTACAACGGTTGTGGTGCAGTCTCAGCTTCTCTCTGCTCTTGTTCTTGTCGTGACTCGGGTGGCAGCTGCAACAGAGGCTGGGTCAGCAGACAGTATAAGAACAGGAGGCGGGAGTTCCTGACGCAGTAGACTTGCTCTCTATCTGCCAGAGCCGTGAGAACGTACAAAAAATCATCATATCTGCTCATTGTTCATAAACTAAACTCNGCTACGCCTTGATCTTTTATTATACGAGCGAATCCGATTCGATTTCCGTCAAATTATCTATGTCATCTCTGTGTCGGAACATCAGGAAAAACCGAATGTCTATACGGATCTATAGAAGGCTACCGGCGGCTATGTAGACGTCACAAGAGGGAGTCTGTTATGAGGAGAGACATAGCCTAGGTAGCTCGGCTACCCTCGCATAGATTCCTCTCGTTTTTTCCTGATGAAGATGAAAATCGTAGCCCCAGTCCGAAGGTATCCGTCGCATCGGTGCAATGTGCTTGTTGATGATTTGTTGCGAAGAAATTCACATTGGATAAGCTTATTGGAAAACTCAGCGACACCGGGATCACCGCTTCTGAAGCCACCGACTTTCTTCAACAGGCAATCAACCGTCTTGAAGATGAGACACCCCCAGATCCTGCTCAACCATTCGGACGAGAGGCTCCACCTGACGGGCGATGAAGAAGATCGTGCTATTTAATTTCATCGAGCTGAACAAGCAGGCAGAGGGATCTCTCCCTGCTTCCGTTCTTGAAGTCGCTCTTTTCTTGGGAAAATTGGCAGCAGGACATACTGATGCTTACATTGATGAGTCTCTAAGGCTCCGCGAAGCCTACACCAAGGACTCGAAAACCATTGACCTCCGTGTCCTTATTCCTCTAAGCTCTTTCCCTTGCACAGAGTCTCGACGACCCTATCCCTCGTGATATCCTTCGCCTCATCATCTCAGATCAGTATGTCGACTTTTCGAAGTTCTATGTGGCATGGAGGCTTCCTATGGTAATTAGTCAGACTGCCAGGATTTCCATGGAGGGTGGGCCCTGGTCAAGAAAGACCAACTTACTGCACGTCGTACGGTCAAGACTGAATCAAATTGGACACGGAATTATAATTGCTGGACAGGCGGTGTACTCATCTACTANCCAATCGTGCCAGCAAGTTGTCATCTTACCAGAGAAGTATGTTCAATCTGTTCCATGCTGCTCCCGCTAACACGATGGCGCCCATCCTTTTTGACGAGGATGTCCGTAACCGATATGCGAAGTCACCTTTCCATCTAGATGACCAGCAGCAGTTCAATGTTGCTTTCTTAGAACAGCTCCTCAATCCTCCCCCGTATTTTTTGTTACCTGCAGAACGGGGTCCTGTATCAAGTGGGGGCTCCGTTCCGAAGAAGCCAACAACAACTGGAACACGAAGAATTGTCTCTCGTACCCGCGCTTTTGGCATAGAAAGCATGGTTATTGCTCTGAGTGCGGAGGGAGACACCCTGCCCGAGACGAACCGGAATGTTGGTCGCGATTCCAGGGGCGAAAAACTCGACAAACTGGCAGTGGATTCGAAGGTGGCCGAGGCAGCTATAGGGCCTAAACAGGTCACTTGTGCGTTGAAGAGAAAAGCAGTTTTCTCTGACTTCCTCGTTTTCGACGTGATTACATCTGGAAGGATAACTCACCAGCTTCTTCCCCTTCAGTTATCTACACCGAAACAGCATCTCCTCTCCCTTCTTCACCTTAACATCTCTTACAAAACCCAGCTATCCAGCTACCCTCCAGGCCCTTCGTTCGAAGATCAAGGTTGATGTCCTAGAGACTATGCTTGCTTCCCATCCTAACTAGCCATTCTGCAACGCGGTGGTTCAAGGCCTTCACGAGGGTTATTGGCCTTTGGACGAGGGTGAATGGGAGATCGATGTTAACGAACGTATCCCAGATCATCGACTGAGTGACATTGATCTTGAAGCAACAAGGTCCTTTCGTGATAGAGAAGTGGGTGCGGGACACTGGTCAGAGGCTCTTGATGATTCCGTGGCACGGAATCCGTGCTATTGTCGGGGGTGAAGAAGGTATCTCCTATGGAAAGCCCCGAGTGATTACAGATCACGAAGCTTCCGGGTTGAATGCGGGGATTCCGAGAGATATGGAGCCCGGGTCCGGTATGATGACATGCATGACTTCGGTCAGTGCTTGTTTGACGTTCGTCGTTCTCATTGGTTCTCACCCCGGACGTCGTGTTGTGGTATTAAAATCCGACGTATCAAAAGCTTTTCTCAATGTGCCCGCGCACCCTCTTTGGTAAACTCGCTAGATTGTTGCTGTTGATGGACGTCTGCATGTTGTTCGACGTCTTGTATGTGGTAATCGTGCATCCCCACGAATTTGGTGTGCAATATCTAGCCTGATATGCTGGCTTGCAACGAAACAGCTAGGTATTGATGGTCTGCATGTTTATACGGATGACTACTTCGGTTGGGAGTTCGAAGATCAGATGGTTCATTTTCATCGACTTCTCCCTACCGTGGGGTTGTCCAGCACTGACAGAGCTATATCGGAAAACAAGCGGAAAAACTCATCCATAGTGACTATCAATGCCGAAATCCGTCGTGGTTTGAAGTGGTTGCGTGACATCCTTCCAAAAGTCATTGGTGTTCGTTTCGCTACAGTGGGATGACAGCGAGGCTGACATCGTATTCCACACTGATCCCAGTGCCTTGGGTTTGGGTTTGTCCTTCGTCCTATGCTGGCAATGGATTTATCTATAAGATTCAGTCTTCTCCAGAGATGGTCGCAATCCTCTCTGCTATCAGCCATTCTGCGTCACTCACACATCCTCCACAACGCGTACTGATTCGGACTGATAGCCTTGACAGTGTCGCCGCCTTCAGTTCCTTATCTGTCAGCCAATCCGTCCACAACAGTGTGCTTCTAGCAGCTGCTGACTTGCTCCTGCGCTCCGGAATGAGCGTTCGTGTGCAGCATATTGCAGGTAAAGATAATATTCGAGCTGACATGCTCTCACGTTTATTAATTCACGAATATCTTCGCTGTTTCCCCCATGACCGTGTCCACCTCTTTGGGCCTCCACGCGAGCTCTTGCCGGCGTGATGGAGGAGTTGCTTTTAGAAATTAGATGCTCTGGCAAGCGAGGCCACGACCGTTCTACTCGCTTGCCCATGCCTCAGTCCGAGCTTGACGCTCGAACACGTCTCCTCCAACCCTCTACCCTTGCAAAGACTACTATCGCAAATTACTCAACTGGTGCTCGCGATCACAGGGATCCCTGCTGAACCTACACCCGAAACTCTTTCCCGTTACATTGCCTACACATCGAGATTTATTGCGTCCGGTCCAAAATACCTTACAGGAGCTCGTCACTTTCTTAAGTGAAATCTATCCTCAGTTCGACACAAGCCGAGACCACCCTCTAGTGAAAGCAACAATTCGTGGATCACTCAAATCTCAAGCTGATCCCATCCGCCGAAAAGAACGGTCCACCTTTTCATGTTTCATCATATTGCTAAACAATCTCAATCCTACGATGATATCCTCTTTATCCTTATCCTTTCTTACTGTTTCTATGCTTGTCACGGATCAGGAGAACTCATTCAAAAGAACCAGCGCTTAGCTTGGGACTGGCGAAAAATCATCAAAAAAGGATCGCTACATCTTTCGAAAACGGGCGGCGAAAATCACCTACCTTATCACAAGAGTGATCCTTTCTATCGCGGCTCCACTGTACTCATAACACAGCAGTCTATTGCTGATCCCGTCTCCGTGTTCAACCAGTATCTCCCCCAGCGCGACCGACTACACGGAACAAAGACGACACTCTTTCTCACAGAAGATGGCAGTCACCCTACACGTGCACGGTTCGATCGTAAGCTTTTTGCCGTCCTGGAACGAAATAAGTTTAGAGGATATTCCCCTCGCGCAGGTGGTGCTACCTTTCTGGCATCCTTGGGTGTGGACACTGAGATCATTCAAATTTTAGGCCGTTGGCCGTTGGTCTTCGGAAGTTTTCCGTTTCTACATTCGTGAAAACCCTACTATCCGTGCTCAAATTCAGTTGGCGCATCTTCGGCGACATCCCTCATAACACCCATTTCTCTCCATCTTGACTACACAATTGCATCCTTCCCTCTCTACCTCGATCAGCATTTTTCTCACCGTCAATCCAATGGGGGCTTTACCAGTCGGCGGCCCTCGGTTTTCGGCTACCTCAAGTGCAAACGGCGAGCAGAGGCGGAAGAATAGTCCAACACAACCTTCCTGTTCCCCCCGTCCTCTAGCTCACCGAAACCGCGCTCAGTCAGGCTGCAGCCTTTGTCGACGTCACAGCTGGGTCGTTACCCTCATCCTGTGTTGACTGAGGATGCTACTGGGGGTAGTTTCGCTCTGATTGAAGAGCCCGTGTTGGAATGGAAAGAAGATAATTTCTTCGTCTGGGTGATGCTAAATATGGGCAGTCACTCTGATAAGCCCAATGGCCTTTGGGCATGATAAAGATCTTGAAGAAGGTACCAGGTTCGTAGAATTCCCGCCTATTCTTCAGCACATCGTGCTACATGGCTATATGAGCTATGCTAATATGGGATTACCTACAGGGTTCTCGATCCTTCCATGTTCTGGCGTCGGTAAGTATCACCAGACCACGCACAAGACGCTGATCGACTCGATCGATCGTTTTCTCCGGATACCGGCCCGATTCCTCCTCTTTATTAGCTGGTGGATCACGGATGGTGGCTCCACGGTCAATCTCATCATTGGTTGCAGGGGGATTCGCTCTCCTGCTCATCCCCGCTCTCTTCAAGCACACCCGCGTCTCTCTTCGCTCCCGAGCGGCTGCGTCTCAAGTTCTGTTAGGTCTTGTTTGAGCTGGACTCCCTCGCCCGTTGTGAACCTTTTAACACATCTTTCTCTTCGAGCTGCAAGTGCGCTCTTGGGGTGAACAAAAAGACGGCTTACGGCTTCGGGTTCTCCATCGCTTTGTAGTGCTGAATATGAACTTCTGAAAGTTCCTGTAACTAACAATACTCTTCTATCGGCGTAATGCCGTAGTACTTGGTAGAGTGTATTAGCACTGCCAACAAGTTGTTTGTATGGTTCTATGTATTGACGTAGCCACAATTGCGGTGTAAAATTGCGGCACGCCTATACATAATTATCGTCCAACAAAAATGTCATGCGTGTCGTTCGCCATTTCTGTTGTTATACAGTATTCAAGTTTGTACTAGAATACAAAATGCCATCATAACCTTCTGGACCTGTTATCGTAGTGCTCTCCCAGTACCCCTGCTCAACTAGCCCACATGACCAAATAGACACCACAGACAACAACTACCAGAAGCAAGGCTGAGATCACGGTGGCATCAACTTGAATAATGAATGAATAATTGCTTTGCTCGTGGATTATCTCTCCATCGTCATTCTACTCAGAGCATTAATCTTCCACTAAACACTCAAAGAGTTGATTCACATACATAGGTAACATAGCGCACTGAGCTGATATAGCTTAATCCAAGAGGTAGGTCGTTTGCGTCCATTGAAGATATGCTACAACCTACCATCATGAAAATTGTTTTGGATGGGTTGGAAGAGGAGACTGACTGGGGGGGGGGCAAAGTTTTGCGTGTTCTCTGGATGTAGATGCTAAGTACAGTGTCTCCTGGATTGAAAGCCCTGGATAAGCATCTGAGCCACTTTGTGACTAGAAATTCCGACAGCGACTCGTGACACGTGACCAACGYGCGACGTCGTGGATCCGGCCTTGCTAGGCTCTGGGTTATTTGTAGCGTACTTATGTAGTCTCAAATCAAGCCGCCTCTAAGTTAGTGCCTACGTTCCGCGTGGGAGGGTTGCCTTATCGAGCCTACGTACTTATGTTCAACTTGGGAACCACGAGATAAATTGGGATTTAAGATGACATGATTAGCTGAGTACGGATCGAGGCCCGACGCACAGACGGCATCTGAGATCTAGAAAAGACCCTCCTCCCAGAGTCCCAGTAAATTAGGAGTGGGGTGCCCGTGTATAAGTAAGATAACCCGACAACCCGCTATCCCACAGTACAAAACCTCTACATCACCAATTCCCAGGCATCAGCTACAGGAATGACCCATTTTCGGAGTCCCAGTATACTGCTAGATCTTCCCGATCGCGAAACCAGTACGTAGTGAACTCGAGAGTCGCATTGGGGAAGATGTGAGCAAGACATTTGTGGACGTCGGCATCGTAGTGGTTTCTGAGTTGCCCCTGGGAAACAAGGACCTTTTTGACATTGAAATTAGGACTAGCATCGGCTAGGTCTGGCAATTCCTCTTCCTCATCACCGTTATCATTGAGACAAACATCAAGATGTTGAAGATGAGGAAGGCAAAGTGCTATGTGTTGGAGCAATCTGATGCCAAGGCCCTCCTCTCCTGATTCAAAGTGACAGGCTGGAAGTAGCGAGAGCCTTTGGAGCTTCACCCAAGGCATATCCAATGGCTTAATATCATGATTTGAGAGCATCAGACAAGAGGCTCTGCCACCGCCTTCCTGGAGAATAGAAAGAACCTGAAGGGTGGACAGTGGAAGGAGGGTGAGATTCTTTAGAAAAGACCTCAAGGAAGTCTGAGGATATGGTTCATTTGCACCACGCCACATCCGGTCACCATAGGCGAAGAGGTCGAGTCTGATTTCCAGTTCACATAGCATACGCCATAACTCATTCTCCTGGGATGTGATGCAAAAGTCATGCCAACAATCATTGAAAGTAGTCAATGAGTCGGGATCCATGGCAGGTGCAATGACTAGGCTGGTAAGAGTTATCGTAGACAGCCATGATAGAGTGATTGCCAAGTTCCCGGGGAGCGATGAGATTTGAAGTCGTCGAAGTGAACGAAACGACCTTGTTCCAGGAGTAGTTGGTGGTGAAGGAGGTCGGTGCCATATTCCAACACCAAGCTGTTCCAGCGACCCAAGTTGCGAAAGGTAAACCCAAAAGTCTGAAAACTCAGCTGGTGTAAAGGCCATCTGACTGTGCAAGAATGGTTTCAATGCAAGTTCTGAGTTTTCTGACCTGGAGAAGTTCAAGGTCAAAGTAGTAAGATTGAATAGGGTGAAAAGACCTGAAAGTGAACCGGTCTGCAGAGGGCCAATGAATGAGATATGCCGAAGGGTGAACACATTTTCGTTGAGTAAAGAAACGAAAGAGCGGGAAAGCACCAAATTTCTTTCATTGATTGTGGCATCGATGAACTCTGCGATCTCAACACAGACAGAGAAACGAACCAACCCCGAGCCTCTGATAGGCATTAGGGGAAGGAAGACAGATATGCATGCAAGACTCCGGTGCAGCACAAATTCATTCATGTTGGGGAAAATGCTTCTGCTCAGGGTTCGGCGCAGGTCATTGTAGATGTTACTATCAATGTCGGCCGGACTTTGAGTATGGTGTAACGTCGAGTTGAAAAACGAGTCGACAGATCGAACAAAATGACCATAGAATAAAATGTTTGACGACTGCCATTCAGCAAGGGAAACTAGCCTTAATAATCTCTGCTCAAAGGGATTGAGTGTAAACATAAGGATAAGAAGAACTGGTGCGCACGTAAACTTGACTTTCATCGTGTTTTACCGAAGGAAGCAGTCTCAGCAATACAATCGCACTAGGGAGATGGCGCCAGACAAATGACAATGCGACATCCCGAAAGGTACGTGAGGTCAATGCAAGGGAGAGGCATTGGGATCTACGCCAATACAAGTTTGTGGAGTTGGAGGGGTTGTAGATCTCCTCTACAATCTTGGGCAGTATGTCTGCATTGCTGAAGACCTGCATAGATGCTGATAATGTCTCTGAGAGTATACGGTCTGTGTTTTGTACCCAGAGATGAAATGTGAAAAGCTAAATCTTCAAGATGATATGCTTACCTTTAATGCCTTTCTCGTGCATTCGGGGAACAGTGTAACATATTGTGGGGAGCAACAGCACCTCTCGGACACCTGCCACCATGAAAAAGAAGGCGTCGATGAGGTCTTTATGGCCCTGAGTATCATTACACCGCAATGCCCATGTATTGGAATCGCCTAGAAGCGTCCAAATGATACGATTGGCAACGAGTCCGCGTATGCTGATGCTCTTCAGGTCTGCCACAGGCATAAAGAAAACAGGTGTGCTCCTACGTCGCATGCAAAGAAATTTGTGATTGGTATCAGCAAGGCTCCATACTTCAGCGATAAAGGAGCCACAATAATTGAAGAATACTCCCTTCTCAGAGCGACGATATAGGTCAACCTCATGGGATACCAGGCGATTTGAGACTCGAGATATGACCCCCTTGTCTATCTGGAGAAATGAGTCGACCTGGCTAAGGGACAAAGGTATACAAGAGATGTTGGGATCCTGGTTTGACATTAGGAATGGTGCGTTCAACAAATAGTGGGTGAGAATGCTGGTTCAGTAATGGAGTTTCGAAACTCCGTCGGGCTGCTGGCTTCCAGAGGTCCGGGCAAGAAAACACGGCGTAATTCTGACTAGAGGTACGAACGGCTCGCATACTTATAGAGTGCCGCAATCCCTGCGACAGAAAAGTTGTTTGTATGAGTTTACATATCGGCATAGCCACAATGAAAAGTGTCCGACKCATTGCATGCAGGATTCCCTCTCRTCATCACAACTTTTCACCCTTTTAAAAACAGGTTCGAGAGGGTRTAAGTAGTATCTCGGGKATCRTCAATTTTTTTTCTCCAAATTATCGCTCCATTACAAGCGGCGCACCACATATTTTCTGTTCTGAATACAACCCTGAAAAATTTTCAANNAAAAAAAATTGGCCACCCCMGAGATACTGCTCATACCCTCTCAGATCTGTTTTYAGAAGGRTGAAAAGTTGTGATGAGGTACAGTTATCCTGCATGCAAAATGTGGCACGCCTCGCGTACAATCAGCAATGATTTTGTYGTGACATTGGYGTGACRAGATGTGTTCCATGTCTTTCATGACCTTGCTATTACTATTTCAACTTGCACTTCATGATATGANAACACAAATCATTYATTATACAATACTAGGTACAATTTAGAGCACCGAGGGGTGAGTACATTAATGGCACCTTTAGCAGACCAAAACATCGAGATGGTCAACTTTAAGGTGGCTGTGAGCTTACTCAGTGGCCGTGTCCCCTTGGTGAGATTGCGGCACTCCACTACTACATGGAGCTTCCATGGCCATCAACAAGGAAAGTGCTGTATGACTCATCTTTTCAGCCCTCTACCTGATAATCTTTGGTTGCTGCATAAATGCATAAATGGGCATTCTCAGTTTCCTTCACTCTCTGTTCACCCTTGGGTATGACAAAAAGACACACATCATGAATTCTAGCGTTCATGTTGAAGACATCTTCGAGAGTCGCCCATCCGGAGAAGTATTACTCTCTGTCGCTGAATGGTGCGACCGCATCCTCAACAAGGATACTGGTAGCAGAGGTCGCAGAGCTGACTTGGAACCCTGCAAAGTCGAATACATGTCCTACATGAAGTCTCGTGGGACGTACGAGCATGAGTACCTTCTCATCTCCTTATGCCATTCCACTCATTCAGATACCCATCAAATTCTCCGAATTGACCGCCATGACAGGGAGCCTGATGACTCCTCTCTTCCTTCTCGGGTGGCGCATGCCAGTGGGAAGATAGCCCCCTCCAAACAAATTCTCCATCCATCGTTCAGAGTCGGTGCCTATGACCAAGTGAGCATCTTTGGCGACAAGAGGCGCGCGAATGAAGCCACTTTTACCACACATACAGAGATGGCTAACTCTGAGGGTGGGGAAGCGGCTGTGAGCACTTCCCGTCCTAGGCTCCCCCTCCCCTCGTTGCAGCCAACAGGCTCCTATGAGCTCTACCGGCTTGAGTTTCACAGTGGAAACGGACCACGTCCGACGGTGGTCGATATCGCCTGTCTCCTCGATGTCATCTCCGAGAAGACGTCCCACTATTGCCTGCTCCGCCACATGTGTTACTGGCACAGCCAAACCATCTTCCGCGCTCTCTACATCCTCTTCCCTGACGCCTG
>LBLO01001106.1:0-11391 GCA_004354395.1 Chondrostereum purpureum
CTCGGCCTCCAGGGAGTCCACTTTCTCGAACGCCTCCTCCTCTGACGCCTTCAGGTCTTCGGCAGCCTTATGCGCTTCTGTTATCTCTCGCTCGAGAGCACGAATACGCTCAACTGCAGCAGTGGCGTCCTCTTCCAGCTCGGCAATATATGCATTGGCACCTTCTAGCTCCTCTCGCGCTTCCTTGGCCTCGTCCCTAAGGTCCCGAATCTTCTCTCTCTCTGCATCTAGGTCTCGAGTAGCAGACGACAGATCTCTCTCCAGATTAGCGGAGAGCTGTTTCTGTTTCTGTAGTTCGTTCTCGAGTTCATCGATTCGGTCATCGGAGTGCGCGATCTCGTCTTCGAGTTGCTTGACGTGGCTATTGGCGTTACGGAGGTCGGTGGTCAGAGTGCTGATCTTTTCGTTCGCACTTCTCAGCTCGCCTCCAAGATCCTGGCCCGTGGCGAGAGCTTGCTCAGCTTTCATCGCTCTCTCGTTTGCCAGATGCTTTTCTTCAACGGCATCTTCAATCTCCCTCTGCAAATTTGATATCTGATGGGAGTGGGCACTTTCAACAGTAGCTGCGCGCTTCTCAGCTGCCTGCATCTTCTGCTCGAGGTCTTCGACAATTGTCTGGACGCCCTCTTCCACCTCTGTCATTCTTTCCTTCCACCGTTGCTTATCCCTCGCACGTTCCTCCCGTTCTTGATCGAGGGCTTTCTCTGCATTCCCCTTTTCGAACATGCATTTGTTCATCTCTTCCTTGAACGTCTCTGCAACGCTCTCGAATTCCTCCCTTTCGGCTCGGAAGGTTTCCAGGACACCTTCAAGCTCTGCCTTCTCCTCCGTGACAGCCTCCAACACGCCCTCGAGCTTCGCTTTCTCTTCTTCCAACATGTGGACCATATCCTCGAGCTCCGCTTTCTCCTCCATCCAGCCCTCGCCCCCAACATCCTCCTTAACATTGGCAAGGCTAGTCCCACCAGCACTGACACGTCGATTCGAGCCCAGACTCAACCTCCTACTAGAGCCAGGTTCAGAGGTAGAAACAACAGAAACAGCGCCCTCCCCTTGGTCCTCCTCCAGTTGCTTAACCCTCTCCACCAGAATCTCGTTTTCTTCCTGGAGTCTCCGATTTAAACCATGCAAGTAGTTATTCAACTTGTTTGCATTGAACCTCCCCACGGCTCCTTGTGCACCGTGGCCGAAGCCCATAGCAGGATCAAAGGATGTGTTGGCTCTCGGATGGGCAGTAAGATCGTGGGAGGAAGCTGTGGACACGAACGAAGCTCCTTCGTGAGCGTTCATACCAGGGGGAGAGTCTGCCTCTGGAGAATTCGCAGTGTACGCTTGGGATAAAGGATGGGACATCCGTCCACCACGAGACCGTGGTCGGGGCGTCACACCAGCGAAGGCAGACTGTAAATTCCGACCTGTAGATGGCGCAGGTGCAGGAGTAGCGTCAGTCTCATCGGATCCTGTGCTTGGTGATTCTGGGATGTCTGCCTCGTTCCGTGGATGTGGCGTGGGGAAGCGAAGTCGTGGTCGTGTAGTCGAGTTGATTACTGAGAGTAGGAACGATTTTCTCCGAGTGTAAGGAGTGACAGGAGCCCCTCCTTGTTGAGCCGCAGGAGTCGCCGGCACAGTTGGAGCTTCAGCCAGATTAAACCGGGCTCGAGGACGGGGCGCGAAGGCGGGTGTGGGTGTCGCTGCAATGGATTGTGCTGGGGAAGAAAATGCGCTGACTAGTCCCCCTGCTGAGCCCGTACTCCGTTGTCCGTAAGAATTGTTCCCTTCAGAGGAGGAAAAGGTCGGTTCCCGTTCGTCCTGCGAGGCATCTTGTCGACTGGCCTGGCTCTGAGCGAGCTCATCTTCGCTCTCAGTAGGATATTCCTTCAAGGGCGAGATATGGGCTTCCGTGATATCCATGGAAGAGCGGGAATCTCCCTCTCTGATAGAGGTGTCATATGTAGCGCTGGGGTGTTCAACTGCTGGGGATCCTGCATTAGATGGAGGAAGGGGGACAGAGGCAGCAGGAAGGGGGGAATTCGCCGGAGATCGTTCAAGGGCCAAGGATCGTGTTGTATGAGGAGTGGAGTTTGCAGAGGAAGAAAGACTTGTGTTAGAGTGAGTCAGAGATGGAGTGCGTATACGGGTACGAGAAAGTGGACGGCGACTTGAGATGTTTCGATACTTGTCGAAGGGGGGTGGCTATGGAGACTGATGTTAGAAACGWAAGAACTACTTASCAGAGACCTTCGCACCTTAACTTCTGATTTCAAACTAACATARAAATCGGATTGGGTCTTGGGAGTCTTCGGCGTGCCTTGTGCACTCTGGGGGGCATCAGGGTATGGTGAACCGGTGCGGCTAACGGGTTCTAACGCATCGCTCAATGAAAAGTCGTCTGTAGAATCTTCCTCTTTCTCTTCCGGGGGCAGATAAACCTCTGGAACACTGCTCTTGCTCTTGTCATCTAACTCTTCCTCAATCTCAATCTCCTCCGAATAATGCCCAGTGAGCTTTCCCGAACCTATATCAGGCAAAGATGGTATGGCACTGATGTCGAAGCTGTCGAGAGATGCTTGTCTGGCTGTGGTTACGCGTGAAAGCGACCGACCACCTATAGAGGAGCGAACAGAGTTGGATCGAATCGAGGTACGGGCTAGAGAAGTTGCAAATCTGGTGACGCTGGAGGTGCTAGATGCTGCCCGTACAGTAGACAGGTAATGAGATGATACGGTGGGAGTAGAATGGATGGGACCAGAGGCTTTGCTAAGATCAAAGTCTTCGTCGTCCTCTTCATCCTCTTGTGCCGGTCCTGCCTCGCTGGATAACATATCCTCGCCGGAGTTGTCAAAAGAGGGCATTGAGGGTAGAGATGGCATATCGCGGTCCTCCACCGACTCGATTCTACGCCAAATCCTCGATGGCGTTTCGAGCATAGTCGCCATCGTTCGAAGTGCTAATGTTACAACGGCACCGTTAGGTCAGAGTGAAACACTGAAATTAGTTGATGCCGACGCTTTAGTTATTTATTTTGCTATAGATTGAGCTTCCTAGATTTGATAGTATCGGAAGATGAGAAGGAGGCCACTGGGCCGGGTTGCGGGCGGGATGGGGGTTTGGTTGAAAGGCGCGTCGATATCACGTGTTCGTGTTTACGTACAGATGTGTACAACTTCAAATTACTCAAACTCCACGAAGTCGTCGACCACAAACTGCCACTATGATTTATGTCGCTATGCGTCCCACTAAAAACCGCTCAGTCTCCACATACTCCTGCGTCGCATTTGGTCTCTCCTCCGTCGGAGAATTGTAAATGCTCAACTCAGCCGTCAGCGTCTCACGCCCTCCTGCACTGTCGGCGGTGGGTAACCCTTTCCTTGATCCAAGTATATCATCAACGCCTTCTACTTGTTCCAATACAATAGTGACCTTTGGGAATCGATGCGTCAATCCAGCCATTCAAGACGAATCCGGATGAAAAACCATACCCGATCCACCGCTCTTTCGATTTCTTCCACCAAAGACAGCTTGTGGCTCTTAAAATGATTCCGGATGATCTGAATACAGCTCGAACATGCGGCGAGCGATTCAAGCGTCTTTGGAACCTCTTCAATGGTTATGTTATCCACTGTCACAGCGGAAGGGCGCTCGTGTAGGGCGTTCTTGACGAACACCATGTAATATCCCAGCCATGCCCTTATGTTCGGTAGATCAGGATGTCTCAAACATTGATTCTTGTAAATGCCTGGGCCGTTATGGTCGACCGCAAATAGGCGTTCTCCGGAGAGGAAATCGTTTGCGACTGCTGCTGTTGCGCGTCTACACGCAAAGTAGTAGTCRTASAGATTCTGCAATGACTTCCCAGTGATATCCCTCAACTCGTTAGGRTTCGGTCTTTCCTCGGGTGAGAGGTGGAGCGTTTCTTTCGCTGCGAGACGAGCTATGTTTTGGAGCCCGTAGGAGACCGCCACTGCGAAGACACGGACAGATTCTTCTTGAATCAACTTTGGATGAAGCTTCCCCAATCCTGATGATAGTATGTTTCATCTCGTATTTCTTTGCCAATCGCAATGCAAGGAGAATATCGTAGAGGTTATCTACGATCGGGCAGCATCGAGGATCGCACCACGACAGGAGACGGAGCAACACCGAACCGCTCTCTACCACTTGGACCAGAATATAGGGGGTTTCCGTGGTAACTGCATGCTCTGCTTCGGCGTCTTGGACTTTCCTCTTCAACACAGGAGACAAGATCGAAATCAGGACTCTGTAGATGAAGAAGTCGACATTATCTGACGAACGAAACTGGACCTCAGCCCCCTTGTCATTGAAGGGATCAGGGACGGTAAATTGTGGAGGCGAAGGAGCGCAGGATGCCTCTCGTGGTGAGTCTGCTATGGACATCAGATCAAGAGTTATATATCTTACAACTTCATTTTACCTTCTACGGGGGATGGAACGTATTCATCGCAATCTATTTGTTCCATGGCTACCATCCAAGAGGAGTTTGGATATGGGGGCTGACGAATGGATGGCAAGCCTCTTTTATCTTCTCGAGCACCCATCATACACTGGTTATCGCCGGGGATGATGGTTATCCTTCGAAGACGTTCAGCTTCAGATGACCTTGCCTTTTCCTATTGAGTTGATCAGCGCCTACTTAGCTAGGGTATATCTGTCCTCGCCCATCCACGTTGCTAGTTCTCGCGTACACATATCTCACTTCTTTGGCGCTTCAAGCTACAGAAGATAGACCGCACCCCAAGCGTGGGCGAACACGTAGCTTATCTTGACCATCTCAATTACATCTGGCAAGGTGATGCTCAGAAGATATAGATTTCCTTATGGCTGCTCAGAGGCTCAAAACTCCTTCCTTTCTAACCGCATTGGTATACTATTCAATCACGCAATATAGCAAAAGCTATAGAACTCTAGAAGTATACGCAAAGAGTTTAGGTGACCACCACTCACCACCTAGAGTGACCGTTCGATGCCTATAACTCCATATGTTTATTTGTGAGCAAATACATCGTTCCTGATGCATGATTTCTGATGTTGAATTTTTGATGCCACCTAGTCGAGATCCGTTTACACCACTCCGAGTCCGACTCTGGCCCATTGGTTCTCACAACATGGTCAGGGCAGGACGTTGGGCGCTCTCGTGTCTCTCTCAAGGCTACAGGTAGCGTTTGCAGTATCTAGGAATCCGATTGCGGGTTCCGCACTACTTACTACCTATGTTTCCAACAGGCCCGTATTGATATCGGAGTGATATGCTCGCGTATTCAGTGTCCCTCATGAGACACGTTCAGTCCAATTTGTGTTGCAACTATAGCCTGACATCGGCAATGCAATCAATGTGACGAATTGGACAGTGGTACTGGTACAAAATCCAAATAACTTCGAGTTCAGTTTGAAGCTTGAGTTACATACTGATTCAGATCTCACCACGGGTCTTACACTTTATTGGTTTTAGTGCTTTGGCGGCTTGAGAATATCTCCTGGAAGCTGTTTGCGGTGGAAACCGGGGCATGGTAATGTCAGATAGAGTAATGAATCAAGCCCTTAGTCCGAGCCATGGTCTGTCAACCTCGATTGTGCGGGAGAAGAGACGGGTCGGGAGTGAGGGTCAGCCGGTATACAAAGCACGTATCTGCTTAGTTTCAGAAGTTAGAATTAAAGGATCCCTTCGGTTTCTTGTTTTTAGCGGCCACCTCCTGTTATACATGCCTATGACTACAGACGAGGAGATGTCGCTGCTACTTACCAACTACGGCTATTCTATTGTCAAATAATCCTAGCCACAGGCTTCAGGTTTATGTAGCAAAACACACATTACAGCATCATGCATCCTGAGAGCTCACAGAATCAATTGCGGATTGCATTCTGGATCAACGGAAATCATGAAGTGCCTTAAATATGCGGGTCACTATGAAGTACAGAATACCATATTGAAGCCTGGTATGTTTCGAAATTCGAACCTAGAAGCCTTCGGGACCCTGGGCAAACTTGCTCGCGACTATATAACATTTGTGGGCTCCGCAATGGTTTTTCAACTCGCAAGCTACCGCAAAAATGACCACTCTGTTGGTCCTTCACTCTCTTTTAGCCTTTGTCGCTCTTTCCGCCAACGCACAGTCCGATATCTGGACTGGCGACAAGAAAATCTATGGTGTCAATTTAGGGTCATGGTCAGTGTCTGCAGAATTAGTTTTCGTTTGATAGACTGATTATATATTTCTACTCAAAGGCTCCTCATCGAGCCTTGGATGCTCCCGAAAAGTATGTTTTTTTTGCACGGCTTCTAATGAAAACCTCCTGAACTAATATGTGCCCAGGTTGGCTTGACATGGGCGGAGAACGATGTGGCGATTGTTCTCAATGTGTGGCCACAGAATTGTACGCTTGTGTTTGTTTGCTCCATTTGCCCCCGCTCACCTGTGGTGTACAGTGCATTCGCTCAGAAGTATCCGGATACCGTAGACGAGATCTTCGCAAAACATTGGTATGCATGTTCTCCATACAACCCAGTGATTTCTAATGCGGTGGAATTGAAGGACCACCTGGTTCACCCAGAGCGATGTCAATGATCTCGTCGGCGCAGGTATAAACACTGTCAGAATTCCTGTGAGTATATTTAATTACGGCTTGCGTTTACCTATGCTCGCTCTAAGATGTTCTAGTTGGGATATTGGATCGTGGAAGGTCTGGTCGATCGGTCTACAGAATACTACGCTCGAGGTGGAATGCGTCAATTGGTGAGTCCTGAGCTCTTGATGGCCTGGGATTTTTTGACATTCTCGCAGAGGAGAGGCCTCAAGCAGCTTCGCGATGCAGGAATTGATGTTATTCTCGATCATCATGCGCTCCCTGGGGTCGCAGCAGACGGGCAGATGTTTGCTGGAAGGTTAGCAGGATTGACCCGCCGGGTCCTCTGCCTTCTATTATGTACTGAAACAAAACACAGATGCACTTCGGACCCCCAGTTTTATGTATGTTCTTTGAATCGCATATCTTCCAAGATGCACTCCACCCTTAATTCAGTTCTTAGACGGACTATAACTATCATCGCGCACTCGTTTGGACTGCTGTCATGACTGCTTTATCACATATCGATCCCGCCTTCAGTAGCGTCGTTTCGATCGAAGCTATTAACGAGCCCATTATGGATGCCAGCCGAACCCCTGGATTGGGGGATTGTAAGTTGAAAGGATCACACTGTTAACCCCAACTAACTTGGAAATTCTTCAGTCCAGAAGCGTTTCGTTCAAACCATCCGTGCTGTGGAGTTTGCTCTCGGCATCCCTTATCAGGGCTACACAGCTGATCGTCTTGGACTTGACCTAGGAAATCTAACATCATGCCTGCTTGGGACAGCCTCTGCAAACATTTTCGATGCTGAGATCAATGCTGTGCTTTCAGATGCGCTCCCGCTCGTTGCAGACATATCAGTGGATATTGAACTCCCCAGCCTTTTATTCCCGTCTTTCACCAACCGTAAAGCTCTGACCACCACGTATGTCATCATCCGTCGTTCACCAATAATGTTCTCCTAATGTTTTACAGTCAAATGGATGTTAACTGGCAATGGAACAATCCCTCTAACCCGGCAGATGCAGCAATAGGGCCGCAGCTCTACGACAATCATCTCTATTACTCGTATGGTCCTCTTGCATACCAACTTGCGCTGTGTCTTACTTTTTACTATTTCCAGATTCGGTGTAAGTATCCACAAACACTTGAAACAGGCAGATATACTCACTGAAGGACATTAGTGGGTCGCTGCCGCGAATGAAGAGGCATATTTGACCCACATCTGTAGTGAGTGTCAGATACCAATGCCTTGATTTATCAAGCCACTGATCAAAACCCTATGCACCAGACCTTGACCGTGTCGAAAAGGATGCTGCACTCGGGAACTCTCCTCTAATGTTCGGTGGTAAGTCGTGGTCTGAGAGCTTCCAAGATGGGAAGCTGATAGTAATGTGTGTAGAATGGGCGCTATCAACGGAATGGAACGCCACAGACGAGTTCTTGATGAAGTGGGCTGATGCGCAGAAGTACTCCTACAGCAAAGGTGCAGGCTGGATGGTAAAATTCATATTCATGTGGGGAAACTCACGCTTATGGTTTGGACGCAGTTTTGGAACTTCAAGATAGAAATCTCTGAGCTCGATGACGGTTACCCCCGACAATGGTTCGTGCACTTTTCGTTCCTCGGAAATTGATTACTATGTGTTGAGCACTTCCTCTTTCAGGTCGTATTTCGAGGCTCTCAGGCGGGGATACTTCACTCAAGATCCATCGCAGTATCACAACCCAGATGTTTGTGTTCCTTACATCACTAATGCAACCACATCTACTCCCTCGGGAGAGACCAATACTCCTACTGTCGACACCAACACCACCATCGCTGAGACCAACACTCCCCCCGATCAAACTGACAACACAGAGATGAGCAACTCTACCACTCCCATTGCCTGAGTCTTCTTGGACCCTTTCCTTTGGCCATTGATACATACTGAAATTTACATCTGGGGTTCTTGACTAGTGCGGTGAATTTTAAATACATGTTGATAGTTCAGCCGCATGTTAACTAATAAGAATGACTACAACACTGCCTCAGATTTTGGCATCAAGTAGTTTCTTTAAACTGCAGGTTTGAAGAATTCCTGTATCACATTGAATATTGCGAGGCTTACTCGAGGAAGATGCGAGATGTACTAATGGTACTCTAGTGTGACTATAACTAAGCACACCTACAATACAGCACGAAAGGTGCACACTTGAGCAATATATACAACTAGCGAGTCCTACACTGTCTATTGATATCATAGACAAAACTTCTATTCTATATTCCTGGCACCTCTGGAATCATTCCACAGTTAGCAAAGAAAGGCTCCACGACTCCCTTGTAGTGTACCATGCATGCCATGTGTAACGCTTTACACTCACGTATCCGTGGCCGTGGGAGAGTGCCACTATTTGGTTCCACTAACTCCTCCATATCGAAAAGAGGAACATCCTCCGGACACCCTAATCCATCGATACATATGACTTCGAGAGTTGGGCCTAGTTTGGCGAAGAGTTCCTCGCGATCAAGGTTGGTTCTGCCCATGAGGGACATCCCCGTAACGTCGAGAACACGAATGTTGCATTGAGAGACGCGGAAAAGGGTAAGCAAAGGAGCGACGAGATCTGGTACGGCAGTAGCTGCCTCTGCAGGTAGTGTTTTGATTTCGAAGTATTCGAGCCTAGGAAGACGCAGCAACGACAATATCTCATCGCAGACCGCGGTCTCGTCTAATATGCTGTTTCTCGTGAGATCTGTGTCGAGGCTTATATCGATGGACTCCAAGCGAGGAAGAGTGATCGAGTAAGAAGTGGGTAGAGGAACTCTGGGAGAACGTAGATCGAGTTTGAGCACAAGCCTTGTTAGTTGCTGGCACTGGCGCAGAACAGATAGGTTAGCCATGACCTGCGTAGATTTCGTGCTCAAGAACAACAATGTAAGCTGGCCCCACGGCGCCCCTGGGAAGCTGATGAGAAGTGAGCAACTCGACCCAAGGGCATACATTGAACGTAGTTTCGGAGAATACTGGAGAAAATGAAGCGGCTTTGGATTAAAACAAAAATCTTCCTCTTCTAGGTCGTCTTCATCTGGGAGAGATAAAACGACTGTAATCATCTCAAGCTTGGGCGTTTCAATTGTTAGGGAGGATAAAGTATCGACTGTTGTCTGTAGGAATAAGAAGGAGAGGGCTCTCCAGCGGTGAGCTTGCGAGACGAGGAGGTTTGCGACAAGGCTATGAGCTGGGAGACCAACGACGTTGATATCTAGATGTGCTTGCTTTGAGTTATCCAGCCAGAAGGCCAGAGCTTCTTCATACTTAATTTTGAGCAAGGGAAGGCTGTGATACATGAATACACAGATCGCTGACCAAATCCGTGGATGCCTCAGTGCTACCGTTCGCCAGCATTGGCAGACATGAAGTACTGTGAGCAAAGGTGACTGCAATATGTCCCCGTTGTCTATAGATGGTCCACAGCTCAGAAAAATTTGATATAACGCGTCTTCAGTCAGGATTTCCCAAGAGCCAAGTCGTGGATTTGATTTTTGGAGGTCTCCAGCATCTTCGGAGATTCTGAGCGCGATTGTGAGGCCTTCGAGGTCAGAGAGTTCTGTCATGAAAGGTTGAGGGGTATGGTGAGGCCAGAAGAGATGGTGGTAGTTCGAGTTAGAAATCGGACAAAAGGTTGACAACAATGAGCAACAATGGTATTGTCTGAACGGACCGGTCCGAGTCCCCGGATCTTACGCCACAGTGCACACATTGCCCACCTTTTGAGAATCATTGAAAAATTAATGATTAGAAAAAGAACTCGCCATCGCGCTCTTTCGTTGGAGTACATAATACCATTATGTCTATGAGGCTATTACACTATGGAACCGCATTAGATGTGCTTACTGTAATGTACAATGGTCGAATCTAATAGTAAGAGCGACCACAGTAAAGCGTATATACTTATATTAACCAAGTAGGATTTACCTATTTGTCTGAATAATAAAACAATCGCAATAATAGCAGTGTCTAATACGGAATCTCCAGAGCCTCTAATGCTTTCTTTCCACAATCAACCCAGAATGCGAATGTCTCCGGGTTGATGAACCAAGTCTCGTGATGGAGGGCACTTGTAAGGGCATCCTCAGGTACATATCCATCATCCCTCGTGAGCCCTCCTGATCTGACCCAACCTGCGACATTGTTTTGCCCTTTCAAGCTCGACAATACACCAGTGATGGCCAACAACGTTTGGTCTGCATCTCTAGGTGGAGGAAGAGGTGCCCTCGGCGGAAGAGGAAACACCTCTTGCTTCTGCTTAGGCACATTTGCAGCTTTCTTCTGTCGATTAGCTTTCTTCTTAGCTTTCTTGCTAAGCTTGTTCCCGTTTACATCTGTAGCAAGAGCAAGGTCAGGCTGGGTCACCTCGGGGGTTGCATCACCATCCTCGACTCGTTTACGCTTCGCAAGTCGCTTCCGTGCGCGTTTACTGAGCTGAGGTTGTCGGGGTTGACCCTTCTTTTCGTCGGTTTCACTGTCGGAAGATAGCTCCATGTCTGATGCAGACTCGCGATCCGGTGCGGGAGTGGATGTGTTTGTCGTGGGTGCCTCCAATGACTGCAATCGGAGAGTCACTGAGGACGGGGGCGGAAGAGTGGGTGGGGGAGTAGATGATGTCGAGGATTCTATGGTGGCGGCGGGTGCAGGCGATGAGGGANCCGAAAGGGACCCTATTGCTTTAAAGGACGGGGGCTGAGAGTAGGTAGGAGGGGACTCATCACAACCCATCGTGGATGCATCAGGCATTTCAGATGCAGCTGCTGCTGGTTGAGATGGA
>LBLO01001107.1:0-11389 GCA_004354395.1 Chondrostereum purpureum
GGGATCCCTGGTTGTAATCGGGATCGTGAGTTGCAAGTCTTGACTAGCTTTATGCATCAATGCTACGCGATTTCTTAGCGACATGCTTGGGTGCAAGATCATCACTCCTTCCTCTATCGCGTGTTAGTTTTCGAACTATATTGGCAAGGGTTTGAGTATACTTACTTGCACTGTCTTCTTCATTCAGCATCTTCTGCGCTTCCATTGCAGCTTGCCCCATCGTCGACCTCAACTCGTTAGCATAGTCCAACGGCGTCTTCGCTAACAAACCCATATTTCCCAGGATATTCTTCGCGTGAAGGAACCACTGTGTCCTTCCCATCCCTGTTATAGTTCGTTGTATTTGTTTCTTTGAAGCGATACTAGTTGACAGGCTTACCAACTCCTGCACTGAAGTTCGCTTTAGTGTTCGGTCCATGTCGTTGGACACAACGAACTACGGCTTCTATGAGCCAGATCTGCATTTTATTGTAATACGCCGTTAGTAGGTTCAAAAGACTATACCACTCAAGGGTGCTTCTGGCTGCTGTGAAAAGATCGCAGTGCGAAAGTCGTGACAACAGGGTCAACGTTTCGGGTGCTTTCATCCCGAATTGTTCGGTTACGCCTCTAGGGACGAAAGCTGGCCTAGCGCGTCGCGAGTTAGAACGGAGGAGAGGGTTGAAATCATTACAACCATCGATGATCATATGGACCACTCTCATGAGCTCCTCTATGATACTCGCAACTTTATCACTGCGAAGACCATAGATTTTGTTCCCCATTGCATCGTTTCCGCAAGCGTAAAAATCCGTAGAGCTGGTGATGAACGGTTTCTTCAACTGATTCTCCCGTCTTCCGAACAGAGCGTTTCGAACAATCAATTGTTGTTCATGTTGCAATGCCATCGATCCTCCTTGGATCTGATCACTAGCCCACTTCAAACCTCTCGGTCCTGTAGGTGCAGGACGAGGCGAGATCATGGCTTGGGGAGGTTTCGCGGGTAAGTCCTTGATTGAGGATATCTTGAATTCGGATTTCGGTGAGATAGGATAGGTAAACGACGCCTTCGAATGTCCTGAACTCGAAACCGTTACCGAGGGAGCGAAAATCCCAGAGTCATCGGAGCTAGTCCTTGAACTTGCTGGACTAGGAGGTGGAGCGGTCAATACCATAGGTATTTCCAGACCGCCAGACCTATCACTCCTTGTCTCTATCGTACAAGTGCCTATAGGATAGAGCAACTCGTGATCGTTATTTTCTTCTTCTATTAGACGCATTAGAAGACTTGTCGAAGCGCAAAAGTAAGCCCTAATACCTTTAACTGATACTTCCTTGATATTTGTTGTGCTTGCGATAGGTACGCTGTCGTGGTTTTTGTTGTTTTCCAAGTCGTTAAGGAATGTCAAGACTTCTTTCTTTAGATTTGGGTTTTCTTTGACGCGCGACCGCCATCTCATTTGGGATCACTGCACGAGTTAAGGTCTATTCCTGCAGCTCCTTGTTCAAAGCCAGAACTAGCCTGATAGTGGCTGGTAGGATCGTGTAAATCTCGGTCTTCTTCGCCATCAGCTCAGTGTTAAGCCAATGCGCAAAATCGTCTAACGCAAGCCACGAAAGGTTCTGTCCTTGTGGCGTCCGAACCGGCCAAGGACCACAAACATCGTGGTGCATAATCCCCCCAAACACGGTCGCTCTATTGCCTTGGAATTGAAAAGGAGGGCGGGGACGCTTCCCAATCAAACAAGGTGTGCAGAGATCATGATTGACCGGTCCTACCAAGACAACTCCAGTAGCGTAGTCTTTGGTGAGTGTTAAACGGGTAATGTCATGGCTAGGATGTCCAAGACGACGGTGCCAAAGGTCGTAGTTCAGAATAGCCTTGAGAAAAGTGGCGCAAGCCAATCCACCCTGAGGTCCAGGAGCGGTATCGGGACGCAGAATCTCACAACGCAGGAATGATAAACGTTGAACGACGTCAGCCTTGACTTGTCTAGTCACAGACGGTGTTGCGAGTGAAGGAAGTATGATCACAGTCTCTGTAGGGTGGAACAGGACTGATGCTCGCCGCGCATTAAGGGAACCAACTGAGACCAGATTGACTGGACAGTCGGGAGCATGCAAGCAATCATTTAACTGGATAGTAAACGAAGCACCCGCAGTGTCAACCAAGCGCATGCGAATAGAACCACTGCCGTAGGTCCTGAGTTCACCACAGTTCGCAGTTTGCATAGGTATACCTTCCCCAGGAGTATAGGAGAAGAACATGTCTCGATCGCGGAATAAATGAGATGATGCTCCCGAGTCGAGTAGTCCCGGCGCCAAAGACAAGAATGTCGATGCAACCAGTGGTGGTAGACTATTAATGGCACGCGAGAACTCAGTCGTAAGAGACACACAAGCCCATTCGGGCGACGGGTAGTACTCAGAAAACAATTCGTCATTCATGGGGAATGTAGAGTTACTGTCATACATGGTACTATCGTCGTGGAAGGATTCGCTTGCTGTGCTGGGTTCGGGAAAAACGTCATCAGGACTGGCCTCTACGATGGATGCCGTGGAAGGTAGTATCGCAGGAGGGGGGTCTGGAGGTAAGGATGGGGTCGCGGCAGCGAGGTGTACCCTGCCTTGGTTGGGGCGGGGACGATCGTCGCGGTCGCGTCGCTGGTAGTTGTTCTGCTGACCCGGTGTTTGTCCAGGAGCTTGGTTTCCCGCTGCTGGACCAGGAGTGTTAGCACTGGTATTGCCATTCCACTGACCGGATCGCTGTGTCTGCTGACCAGACGCACCCCCAGAGGAGTTCTGTGGAAAACCGCCAGAAGTGGTGGGCGTAGCGTAGGATTGGCGTTGAAGACGGTCGAGCTGATACAGGGAATCGATATGGTCCACCTTCTCAGCGACGATGAGGAAAGGTGGGATCAGCTCAGGCGTCTCGTGTAGTTGAGTCTGTAGTGCATAGTAGAAACCTGCGAAGTGGTCGCCCCGAGGTAGCCACTGGATGAAATCGGTAACAGCATCGATATTCGAATAGACGAAGCCCGACGCCGCCAGCTCTTGCATCCCAGATCTCCAGGAATTAACGTACGAAGTGATATCCCCACGAAGTACGCGAAGACGCTGGAGCCTGATGCGGATAGTGCGGCCATGTATGTATGAAACATTGCCAAAGAGTGAGCGTAGCTTGTAGTATAACTCACGAGCAGTCGGTCCCGTCATAACAGAAGGTAACATCCCAGAAATACCAGGCAGGAGACGATTCCGAAGTACGAATGCCACCTGTTGATCATCCTGATGCCAGCGGGTCGCCGCCATCCGTTCCTCGTCGGACGAAGTCACAGTCAGAGCTGGAGGGTACGTCGGTAGGAAGCGGGGGTCGCAAGCCATAGGGTCTGTAGGAGGATCGCAGATATGCGACAGCAAAGACATGCTACCGATAACACAGCAGACGGAGTCGTGCCACTGGACCCAGTTCGAACGATCGCGAAGTGTCGGGACAGTAGTCAGATTGGGGACTTGCGGAGGACGATACGCGTGATGAGACAAAGAATTAGAAGAAGTAGGTACAGAAAGATTGCGAACAAAAGTGGGAGACGGAGAAGGAGAATTCATAGGTATAAGCGGGACAGGAGCGAAAGGAGAAACAGGAATCGGTGCCGGAACCGGATGGAAATGCGTAGGTACCGCGGGATCGAGGCCGAGTGATGTAAAGTGACGATCAGGAACAACGGGAGCAAAATGATGACGCGCGGTTTGAGAATTATGATGGGTATAAACAGCCGGAGCAGAAGCGCGCGTAGGTAGATGTGGGGAAGCTGAAGGAAAAGTGGAAGATTGGAGAAAGACTGGCGTACGGAATGGATTCAGAGAAGAGGAACGTGAAGGAAGTGGGAGAGTGTTGGGAAACGTAGCAGGAGAACCGTCAATCGTAGGTGTAAAAGGATTGTTAACAAGAGAAGTAAAAGACATGCTTTGTGGAGGGGTACTAAAAGAGCGTGCGTCCTCCGTCCGTATCTGGTGTCCTGGTCCGATACCTGAGCGACGAAGATGCTGGGAGGCAGCCGAATGAGGGCGAGGCGATAGCATTTGCTGTGCAGGTTGGGGAAGGTGCGAGATAGGCGTCGGATAATCGCCGTTGAAAGACATTGAATAAAAGCGAGGAGAAAACAAAGAGAGCGAGCGAGTACGAGACCAGAATGAAAGGAGAGTCGAGCGATAAAAATCGAGTTAAGCGAGAGTCGTACACACCGCGCGGGTTGTCTTCCGCCACAGGCAGGAATGAGAAAGAACCAATAAAAAAAAACCTTGTTGAGTAAAATTATCCCGTTCGTTCGAAAGGCGTGGTCAGGGACTTCAGAAGNCCATAACCTGTTAGACCTGACAGACCTAGAACGAATACACAGAGTGTAAGAGACCTCAGTGTGTAGGGAGAACAACAACTCTAATTATATACCTAGAACGAATACACAGAGTGTAAGAGACTACGTAGATAATGAGTAAAAGCGTGAAGAGATAGTATGTAGGAACAACTTACCCTCAGTGTGTAGGGAGAACAACAACTGAGGGTAGGATGGAACGAATGGATCGAGCTATATATACGGTGGCGAGATCACGTGACAATCTCAGCCACATCGTTGATAAGAGACTGTAAGTCTAACAGCTACAAGGTGGTTGACTTCGCGAAATGCCTCAACACATGCAGATCCTTTTTCAATAATGTACTTGATGGTGACACCATTTCCGTGTGCGATGAATACACGCTGATTCTGAGGTAAGTAACAGCTTGGTTCATTTACAGGATTGCAAACTTACTTTGACCCAGAAGTTTAGTTGTTCAATGTAGAGATCAGATGCAATTGAACATCCTTCTTTCCCCCATCTATTTACAAACCATGCGCGCTCCAGAGTCTTGCGACGAGCTGGATTAGTCTCATACTTCCATTTCAAAATGACTTCGACACACTCCCTCGCATAGTTATGCTGTCCTGCCCCTCGGAATGCCAGTATCCAGTGCTTCATCACACGGATGACTCGCCCAGCATCTGCATATGCCACACCATCTTCGAACGCACAGAACATTAACGTGTCCCGCATAAAATAGATATCATGAGCTTTGTGGTCATCTCCCTTTTCCTTCGCTACCTCGCCAGCGCTTGTACTTGCAAATTCCTCGCAGATCTCCTGTGCGACCTTGTGTATTTCCTTTAGATTGGGCTTCCAGGATCCAAGTCCTGACCATTTTTTGATCTTTTGCTTCACCCTTGTCTTCGTATTAGCATTCCCCTTTTATCCCATACAGAATTTGCTGACATACATAACGATGTGGAGGATACGAGCTATTAACGAGTGCCGCAAGAGAGATTTTGCCTGGCGTAATTCGGCTTCTCTACATCCCATTTTCGATCGAGGAGGCCTTTGTGGGTTGCCAGCGACGTAGGGTCCATTGTATCACCAAGGTGGGTCCGCATTNAACATGTGTGTAGCCTGAAGAGCATAATGAAATAGAGCACTCAGTTCATCAGGATAATCCAGTCTTTCCATACTGTCAACGTCGTCGGCACGATCTCTCCGGGCAGCACGCAGATTGTTCGATGTAAGCCAATCCCCGAGGAAGATTTTCACATTCTCTGCCATTGTTCTACGGTCATTGTCGATCTCTCTTGCAGCGCCTTCAACATCTCTATAATTCCTTTCTTGGACCCTTCGTTCACATCGAAAACCCCAAGAGGACGTGCATCAGTTTTCGTGGGAGGTAACGGTCGGTCGCGCGGCATTGTCTTCTTGATCGCATCCAACATCTCTTTCCTCTGGCTCCACTTCTCATTCCCTGGACAGTACAGCACAATCATCTCGGCAACAATGGTCTCAAATGCCTGCCTCAAGTGTTCTCCGTCATCCTCTGTTGGCAGGATATCCTTAAACGTTGCAGCCGCTCTCTTCCCACGCATTTTGAGTTTCGCATCCAAGTCCTGGGCCTCCGTGACGTTGATGTCTGTTTCATCGATCGCAATGACTGCAGCGTTGGTCGCATGAATCATGGAGTTCCGGTTAGTGATTCGTTGCTGGAATTTTCGAAGATAGAGATTAATGTTGTCGAAGATGATGTAGTAGAGTCGGGGACTGGTAAGCAAAGTTATGGCGAGCACAATTGCATCATCGGAAATGATCTTCTTCAACCGCTCAATGGTCATCCCAGACACTGAAAGACCAATGTTGCTGAGAAGTGTCATTACTCGTGAGCCACATCCGTTGATCTTGAAGAAGAGCCCAAGCATCAACGGAAGGATATTGGTAGCCCGATTGCGAACGAAAATCATGATTGTAATTGCAATCATCACAGCCTCGGGACTCCTGTAAGTAATTCCCAGTGTCAAGTTTATTTGTGGACTCACTATCACTGGGTTACGTGAGAATCCTGCCAAACGAGCGAAGCCACCCTTTGCAAAGTAGTTGTCATCATCGAGAACGTTAGGATCATCCTCCCAGTCGGAATCTTCCTCAGCACCATCTTTTCCCTCGGCTGGACCCTTTCGTGACCGCCGTTCTTGTTCCTTCCGGTGTTTGTTGGGAGATGAAGTGAATGTAAGCAAGATGTTCCACACGAATGGTGCTTGCTCCCGATACCTCTCCAGAATTTCCTTTGGATGTAGCATGGCCCTGATTTTTGCAAGTGTGAGTTCCTTAACCTTAACTTTGAGTGTGGGATCGTTGATTAGTCTATCACTTTCAGCGAGAGCTATTCTGCAAGCGACTGGCTCAATCATCTGCTCAATGTGACCTTGCGCATCCGGGAACCGTTCCTTGTCAGTCCAGATTGAAAATAGTGCCTCCGGTGCGAAGCGTTTTTCGACTGCTACAGCAGAGGTCCGGTACCCCATGAAAATCGAAACCCTATCCCGAATCGCCTTGATGTTGCTTGTAAAGGTAAAGTGGATAAAAGAGGCGAGGCTGATTCCAAAGAAGATGAGAAGGGAGAAAACAAGCTGCAGCTGTTGTTCAACAGCAGCCCTTTTCCACTCGGGGGGGAGGACGGTACTCCAAAACTCGTCTGCAGTCTGGAAGATGTTTTCTTGGTCCATATCGTTGGGATGAAGAAAATGAGACGCCCCTGTCTCATTTGCGGCGGCAAGATGTCACCTATGTGACACCATCACACTATTTCCTCAAGTCAGCCTTCCGCTACTTTTTCACCTTCGCAAAGCTAGGAGTCTTCAGGAGACACCACCCNAGACAATATTCAAGCTTATTAGTGTTAAAATTCTCGGAATCTCTGTTATTTTATAGGATTTCTTGTCTCGCGACGTGACATCATTTCATAGCTATATTTAATACTCCACCAACCTCTGTTATATATCTGAGCTATTTTATCGTGTACATATACATCCTATGAACATATTATATCTATTATATTGGTATCTACGAAGCATAGCTGAGGAGGCACGGACTCTCGAAGATCCTGTCCATATTCTGCAGTTTGTTGCAAGCCCCTTCTGGCGAAGGATCCCGGGAACCGGGCCGGAGAAGGGGCTTGCTCCGAACCTACTTCAGCGGGCCTTCGTGGTCGCAGGAAGAGAGTGGGTTGTTGATGCTTGTTGTGTTTCGGATGATGGATCAGTATCGGTCCGGAACACCCGGCTTGTTCCGCCGCTCAGCACGTCCAATGTTGAGAGGCGGCTCCCGTGTAATGTCCATCCTTTGCGAAGTGCTTCGTTCCACTTCAGGACGTGCATCGGCATAAATCTCTGAAACCAGGAGGGGAATTGTGTGCAGCGTAGCATAAGTCTCTCAAGTACCACATCCATCCCAATAACGCATCGACTGTCACCTCAAGACCTCTCCGACGAACGGGAGCTGACGGTCTATAAATGGATACTTTCACACCATAACGCTCAANCTCGCGCTCAGTTTTCTTTCCTTAATATCTCTCATTTTAAACACCGCATTCGGCTTGTGGATGCAGGACTAGAACAGTGCTAACGCTTTGTGGGAAATGCAGGTAAGTGAATACCCTCCCGCCGCCAACGCAGAACTAATAAGACAAGTTCTTCAGCCAAAAAGCAAGTTAGTTAGGCAAACGGATCTCCTGCGGATACAGTCCGTAGTACGAGACAACTATAAGTCCATATCCACATTTCTCTCCAGATTCTTGAAGCGTATGAGGGGAATCCATGATTCCGTTTTTCTCCTCTTCGATGGGGGCTTCACCTTGAACTCTCCGGGGGCGTGCATTGTTGAGATCGCGTTATTTAAGTACCTGAGTGCCGAGATCACAAGAGGCCAACCCGAGCTTCGCAAACCCCACCGCCAGCTTCTCCATACCGTTGCGGTACTGTGTTGGACGCGCAATATCTATTCTGAAGCCGGCTGGAGGGTGGATGGCTTACTTCTCGGGAGATAGTAAGTAGATTTATATACTACTACTACTACTACTACATGATCATTCCATTCTCCAGCCCAAGAATCACACCAGGCCAAATCCTAGGCATGGGTAGGAGGTAGGTGGACGTACACGCCTTGCCGCAAACCGAGACCCGGAGAGAAGTAACATGTAGCAGCTCGAACCACAATTTGTGAGGTTTTCGCTAATCCCTAACTGAGTGGCCAGAGGAGAGGAGCTGGGTTTCAAGAAGAGGGATGTTTTGGAAGTGTGGTGGGCGGCACGGAGGAAGGAGGGTGAAAATCGGATGTAAGCGTTCTGTCTTTTTTTTCATACATCAGGGCAACACTAGCTGCAGTTGTTCCGTCTAACTTGGTGCATCTACTTGGGGTCAGGGCATATACAATCAATCCATTGTTAGATTACGAGGATACTCCTATTGTTTTACTACACCTATCAGACCTTCTTATGTCGACGATTCGAGCTTGCCAAGAATGGATCCTACCAGAGCATCAGTCAACAGTGGCTGAATGCTATCATCGCTACGAACCTGGAGCATCTGAAACGCTGAAGGACGCCGAGCTGGATCAGCGGTAAACGTTTTCTCAAGACACCCCATGAGGTTCTCAGATACCGGAGGCTCCAACCGCTTGAGCTCGTCGAGAAATCCAAGACGCATCACGTCAAGTTTGCATTGGGTGTCCAGGATTTCTGTGGAGACTCGTCAATGCTCACGTTCAAGAAGCATCAACGAATATTTATGCTCACCGAGTGCCAAGAGCCCGATATTCCAGATGTCGGATTTGGAGCTATATCGTTGGCGCGCAGCCAGTTCGGGAGGAGCGCTATGATGTTGCATGGTGTATTCATGGTCAGGAACCATTCCGCATAACCCTGCAACGAACCCGGTCAGTATAGTCACCAAGCCCACATCCAAGACGACCTACTGAGTCTTATACTCGTCGGCCCCTCTTTATTGAACAACACATTATCGGGATCAACGGGACCGTGACACATGCAATGCCGATGCACATACTCCAACGCCTGCAAAACCGACTTTAACACCGACTTCAGGAACTTCTCCACTTCGCTCGATGCTCGTTCATGGGATGGATTCGACTGGAGTACTTGTCTTAGCGTAACCGTGAGGACGGTATCGGACATGACGACCCAGATTCTGCCTTCGTATTGGAAGGCATCGTCGTAGTTGAGGATGTTGGCGTGGTGAAGATCACGCATGGAGAGGAATTCTTCTGCGAGATTCTCGAGGGTTTCGGCAGATTGGTTGAGGACAATTACTTGTTTGATTTTGACTTTGGTCACGGTGCTCTTGGATTTGCGATACCCAACATATGTTTCAGCGTACGCACTACAATACCTAGCTGAGAAAATAAAATAGAAGAGAGAATGAACCGTGCACAAGTACCTCTTGCGAGCTAGTCTCAGACTGTGATAAAGACGTGAAGGATCAGAATGTACCCGGAATGACTGTAACAGACGTCTGAGATCCTGTTCCGAGATCTCCTCGCTGCGCCGCGGGTACGGTCCTCGAAGAAACGGTGCCCGGTTCTGTGACTTTTCCTGTGTGGGAGACAACGAAAGAGAGGACTCCGACGATCCTGTCTGTCCTAATCCAGGAATGGTAGCAGACTGCCTCAGAATAGAATCCAGAGTTCTGACGACGCCGGCGCTGCTCGGACGCTGAGAAGGAGATTGATCCCAGCACCATCCGACAAGATCCCAGAATTCGTCGGTCATGAACGTAGGTCGATCTGGGCGTGCTCCTCCCAAGACCCTTTCGAACAGCTGACACTCATGGATGTTGTTAAACGGTGGTTCTTTAGTATAGATCTGACGGACGATTAATCATATATTCAAGTGGCGCTGGAGATAGTGGTACATACCTCAACACAGAGGCATCCAAAGGCGTACATATCACTAGCATAAGTGCGTTGGAAACGGGTGAAGTGAAAACGTTCGGGGCTGAGCAACTCTGGAGCCATGTACCGCGCAGTCCCTCCTTGGTCAGTAGTGTTTTGATCCATCGTGTCAGCTAGCACGGTCAAACCGAAATCTGCAAGTACCGCCCGTCCGAGGTCATCAATGAGAATATTAGCCTAGAGCAGATAGTCATGGGATGAAATAGGTCCTATGCATAGTAAACGATGCTCACGCCTTTAATATCGCCGTGAACGACTTTCTGGAAGTGGAGATATTTGATGCCGTTTGCGACTTGATAAAGCTTCTATGCCTCAGCGCGTTATTCGAACCTCTGCTCCAATGAATCTCACCAAGCGATCGATATTCTTCCTTGGATGTTTCTTGAGGAACTCCGTAATTGTCCCGTTTTCCATCCAAGGGGAAACCATACAAGGGTGACGAGGATAGTTCTCAGCATCTATTCCGATGAATTGAAGAACACTTTCATGCTTCAAACGATGCCACATCTCGCATTCCTTGCAAAACTTCTATAGAAAACATGAGAGAGAGGCCCCTGAAACGAATGAAGATGGACGTTCACCTGGTATATCTTGGCGCGTCTACTCAGAGGAATGATTCTGAGGCGTTTCAACGCAACTTGTTTTCCTCTGTATGTGCTTCGGAATACGTCCCCGAAAGATCCTCCAGCGGCATTTGCACTAAGCCCTCGCCCTCTGACAACATCTACACCACTGATGAACATTGACTCCGGAAGCCCTGTAGTCGCCTTTGACAACGATACCAGAAGAGATGCCACACGTTGAGAGAAGTCATCATCGTCACCACAACAAATGGGCTGCTTGAATATCTAGAAGCACAAGAATAAGGCAGAACACTTGCTGATGAGATACAATGCTTACATCTTCCAAAACATCCATGAAGACTTCAGCCCTCTCGCCCCGGAGAGCTAGCGCGCTGTCACGACTAAGAGTGAAGCGACAGAAACGGCAGGGACGATCTTCCTAGATGGATGTTGTATGGCGCAAGAGGAGCTTTGCTACGACTCTTAGGCTAGGGACAAGAAAGTGTATTGTTAAATACATAAACTAAATACAG
>LBLO01001108.1:0-11383 GCA_004354395.1 Chondrostereum purpureum
GGGAAGAGTGTGTACCTCCGGCTGATAAGCGTTAGTAAGTAACAAGATAAGAATATCATTGTATGGGGAATAATATTTACGTTGTAATGTCGGATCGATGACGAACCGATTGGTTATTGGTGGTTTAGGTTCTACTACTGCACGGGTCTTGAACACTTCATTCGCAGCGATGCTCTTCAAGAATCTTGCATGGTGCGATGCTGCACTTGAGCCAGGAGAAAGAGCTGCAGCTTCGTGATACGCATCTGCAGTCTGTGATATCACTTGATGTATTTCAGACGCCGCGTTCTCAGGTAAACCAGGCAGCGCGTTGGGGTTCCGCATGAGATGGACGAGGAAGACAGCAGAGTAGGCAGACATGATGGTGATGGTATCTTGACCGTACCGCTATACGAAAGGTAAGATATCGAAGAAGGAAAGGTGTGAGGATACATACAAGGACGCCCATAGAGGCAAAATCACTAGAAACGATTTTGAGCGAGTTGATAGCGCTCTCATAACAGAGAGATAAAGCTTGGGCACTTGGTCCAGAATTTCCCGACTATAGAAATTCAGTCGCAGGACTATAGAACGGAGGAAATGGTGCTTACGCCGTTGACCATTTCCCGAACTCCAAATGAGTTCAAGAACAATCGAACATATAATCGGAAGCAGCTCAAGAAGGAGAAGTGGAACGTCTGGCCGTCAGCTATCAAGGTGATAAAAGTTTTGGGTTAAAAGATGCAAGGAACAGTGAATATATACGGCAGACCTCGCTGCATCTCTGTCTGCCATGTATGCATCCATTCTGTCAGTTTCGCATTACAGTTCCTCAGGACTATGTCATAGTTGTGGTCATGATTGTTATTATATCCTTGCAATTTGGAGGCATTAAAGATATCCGTCGTTTCCGCCTGACATATCATCAGTCACCGGTAGACGAACAGAAGGTTGTGGGGACGCTTACAGCAATTATGCGTAACTGAACAAAGGCAGCTACGATGACATCTTCCGGACGAATGGTACCTCCGTTTTCTTCATGCCACGTAGGAGATCTTCGGGTAAACTCGTCTTCAGGGAGCATCCAGTTCCTTCCAGTCTGCGTGCTCAGACTTCTATCGTGAACGAACAAGACTAGGTAAGTCCTCTCGCGGTTGCGGCGTTCGCTGAGCTGCAACTCAGTTTCGTGAGGAGGCGGCTTGGAAAGGTATCGGTTTAGGCGCAGTTCAACCGCCATACGACAAGCGTAACCAATGTAGGTCCATGTGAACTAGTAATGAATTTGACAAAATCAGCGATCATTCGGGGGATAAGGAGAATTATATGGAGTCTAGAACACTTACATTGTCCTCCGGCTCTTTCCAATAAGTAAGGCAGGCAAAAGCTTGAACGACCTCGACGCGTTTCCATCCCTCTGCAAACGCGCGGATAGCATGCTCATTCGCGAGCTTTCGACAAGCTTTGTACTGTTGTGGACGAAAGAACTTGCAACCAGCCATGATCATAGTGGTAAATAAGAACGGGCATTTCTCGCGAACATAGACAACAGTATGTAGAACTGGATCAAAGAGATTGATGAAGCAATTCAGACGGATGAAGAACATCTCGAAAAGCGTTTCTGCATCTTCCATCTTGATTAGACCAGTTGTGATGGGATCAGGCAAGTTCCCGGACGCAGGAGGTTGGGAAGATGGAAAAGAAGAGTTTCCCATACCATCTACCGGAGGAGANGGTCCATCGGAGGGGTTGAGAATAGTCCGGAAAAAAGAGTTGCGATTATTCTCTTTACGAATCATTTTCGCGGGGAAGATGGCTTCCTCAGAGTTCCGGTCAGGATCGTCGTCTTCGTCGATATCCATAGATGAAACACCGTTTGAAGTTCCCGAGAAACTATTACCATTCACGTATGGGGTTTGGGAAGGTGGTAAGACACCTGGGGGTGCGGGGCCAGCAGAGTTTGGGTACGTGCCAGGCCTGAAAGCATCTGGCATACGCTCAGAGGAAGAAGCTCCTTGGGATTGCTTTTTGGCGTTTTGCAGTCCCTTCTCAAGTTTACGAAGCATCTTCGAAGCTTCCGAAAGTCTAAAACAGAGGGCATAAGATATTAAGCAACCATTGGCGAGAAATAATGCCAACTTGGATCCAGGCTTACGCCCGCGGCGATGCTTCTCAAAAACACATCTATGAACGAAGAATGGGCGGTGAGATCGAAATACGTCTGGATGGATACGGAGGTGAAAGTGGATGGAATATGGCAGATACGTACTCAACGTTGGACCGTTTGCATCGCTGACACTGTTTCTGGCCGTCGTCTGCACCTACACATTTCATCTAAACGAAGGATAGCCAGCGAAATAAAATGAGGATGCAGGCGCCACGAGAAGACTGTGGCTAGAAAAAGCACCTTTGCCAGTCGACATGTCGTGCATGCTCGGGCTCCACGAACTACAGGTGCCTTACCAGAGCTACTGGAAGACAAGAAAAAGTGATAAGTAACCTGAATGATTTGCTATAGGTGTAATAAGAAGGCTGAAGCGCACGGTGGCTGCCTAACATCGTTGGCGATCTCCATTTCAAACCCGGTTTTCCAAAGCGATGGACGACGGTGATCAAATGTGAAGCGGGTTGCCGGACGGCGGTGCGGTGCGTACTCGAGAGAGTTTATGGCGAGGTAAGAAAAGCAGAAAAACGCGCAGAAAAAACGAAAATGTTCAGTCGAGTGAAAGGCCAGTGGTTGTGGGTTAAAAGAGAGAGAGGTAGGCTTGGGAAGGGAAGGTAGATGGTTGGAAGAGCGTCCTTGATCCCTCCTCGCCGGCGATTCGGTAATCAATCAACAAGGCGGAGGTATTGACACCAAATGGGGTAAGATCATCTGATTCGTCCGTTCCTCTTGATTTGGTCCGGATTCCATGAATCTTACCTAAGCACCTCACCTAACCTCTCCCCTCATACTCGATTCTATACCATCTTATTATAATCTGGCGGCATAGGCAATGGTCCGCATTATTATCAAGGGAGGGGTCTGGAAGAACACGGAGGATGAAGTGCTGAAAGCGGCTATTGCAAAATACGGCAAGAATCAATGGTACGTGTTCTAACTGCTCCAATTTTGTCTATTTGCTCAACCACTCCAAAAGGGCGCGTATCTCGTCTCTTCTAGTACGAAAGACACCAAAACAATGCAAAGCCCGCTGGTACGAATGGCTGGACCCGTCTATCAAGAAGACAGAATGGTCAAAGACGGAGGACGAAAAACTGCTGCATTTAGCAAAGCTTATGCCCACTCAATGGCGAACTATTGCTCCAATCGTTGGTCGGACAGCAACGCAATGTTTGGAACGCTACCAGAAGCTGCTAGATGAAGCAGAAGCGAAAGAAAACGAGGAACTGGGCTTGACGGGACCGGATGGGGAGACGGGACCAAGTGCTGACGACGTGCGGCGACTGCGACCAGGGGAAATCGACCCCGACCCGGAAACGAAGCCAGCACGTCCAGATCCTATTGACATGGACGAGGATGGTGCGTATACTTCTGCTTGAGACGGTCGAAACCCCGATTGCTGATACTGTCGCAGAGAAGGAAATGTTGTCAGAAGCTCGTGCTCGTCTAGCAAATACGCAAGGCAAAAAGGCCAAACGGAAAGCCCGTGAACGTCAGCTAGAAGAAGCTCGTAGACTCGCCGTCCTCCAGAAGAAGCGTGAACTGAAGGCTGCTGGCATCATGTAAAGTTTCATCTCGTGTTTCTCGAATCCACCATACTTACCGTTGTTCACCATAGTATGCGCCACAAGTCCAAGAAGAAAGGCATGGATGTAAGTGCTACTTAGCCCTTTCCTCGTTTCCGGTTTAGGCCCAATTTCTGACTTTCTTTCTCCCAGTATAATGCCGATATCCCCTTCGAAAAGAAACCAGCACCCGGCTTCTATGATACCTCTGAAGAGCAAGCGCGCGTCACTGCCGCTCCGGTTGGTAGATCTCTCCAGAGACTCGACAACAAGAAGCGGAAACCTGAAGAGGAAGAAGCCGAGCGGAGAAAACGTCAGCGTCAAAACGGAAAGGATGGCACGTCAGAGGGCCAAAATCACCAGACGAAGTTCATTGCTGCGCGCGATGCACAGATCCAGAAACTGAAGGAAGCCGAATCTATCGGTCGAAGGAGGAAGCTTGTACTACCTAGCGCCCAAGTGGGTGAAGCTGAGTTGGAGGATATCGTGAAGATTGGACAAGCCGGAGAGAGTGCCAGATCACTAGTCAGTGGAGGAACCGATGCCAACGGCAGGTTGTTGAGCGAGTATGAAGGTGGCCTGGACAGTGCCCGAATGGCAAGAACACCTCGCACCGCACCCCAACGTAAGTTTATATATTTGTGGCCCGCTGTGACCATTCACTAAATTTCTACTGTGCAGAGGATAACGTGATGAGTGAAGCAAGAAATCTTCGTAATATGACCATGGCTCAAACCCCATTACTTGGCCAAGAAAACACACCCTTGCACACGAACGAGGATNGGGGCACCGGCTTCGAGGGTGCCACTCCACGGCACCAGGTTGCTTTCACCCCCAATCCTTTAGCTACACCCCTGCGGCAGGGAGTTGATGTATCGGCAACTCCCCGTCCCGGTATGCCTTCTGCTACACCTCTTCGGACGCCAATGCGAGATAATCTGTCCATCAACCCAGATGGCGGATTTACACCTGCAGGAGGCGAAACTCCGAGAGAGGCACGCCAACGTCAGATGCAGTCTCGGCGAGCACTCCAGGCCGGGTTCTCAAGTCTTCCCAAGCCGGAGAATAACTTCGAACTGTTGGTTCCCGAAGATGACGATGAAGATATGGATTCGCAGGTGCCGTTATCCGAAGAGGACGCTGCGGCGAGAGATGCCAGGAACAAACGCTTACGAGAAGAGCAAGAGAGGAAAGCTCTAGCGAGACGATCTCAAGCAGTACAGTTAGGTCTCCCTCGACCCGCAAATGTCGAAGCGGACCAGCTTGCTGTTAGATTGACCACTAGTGTCACTGACGATGCGGAAGCATTGATTAATGCTGAACTGGCTGCACTCTTGCAGCACGATTCGATTGCCCACCCAATACCGGGAACTTCACGTCCAGGAAGTACACGTTCAGACTATGTTATGCCCGCAGACGACGATGTGCATATGGCAAAGGGTCAGATCCACTTGGAGCTTGCCTTGCTGGTTGGGTTCCCGAACGCTAATGCTGAGCAGCTACGAGAAGGTTTACTCAAGCTATCGCAAGCCGATGTTGTTGATGATACCAGCTCGTGGGCTAAGCAACGACAGCAGCTCGTTTTCGACGCTACCTCTAATGTCTGGGTGGAGCCGGATACCCTCTCACATGAAGAGCGTGTGGCTGGCTATTCCCATGTCCTTAACGCCGCTCGTGATCAGATGTCCAAGGATGCTACGAAATCTTCTAAGATAGAGAAGAAGCTGGGTGTAGTTCTAGGAGGATATCAAGCTCGCTCACATGCCTTGGCTAAACGAGTAGCAGATGCCTTCAGTGAACTTCAGACAATATCTATCGACTATGAGAGTTTCTCTCGCCTCCGAATAAATGAGGAAGCTGCTGCTCCCAGGAGAGTCGAAGCATTGCGGGAAGAGGTCGAAAAGCTGGCGAGGAGGGAGAAGCTGCTTCAAGAGCGATATGCTGAACTTGATCGCGAGAGACGCGAATCGGAAGGCAGGGTAGCACATTTGGAAGAGAGAGTCATGGCTGAAGCAGAAGCTCTTAACGAGGCTGCTTTGGCTGAGATGGAAGGTGTAGAGTAGTGTAGTGTATCATTATCGTCGTAGTTCTAGCGAATCTTCTAGCCCTTGATTTATCTACAACACCTCTCTTTGGGCACGTTTCTTGTGGCTGACCTCTTCGTCCCTTGCTTGGAAGCCCTCGAGAGCATTGGTATGTTCTGGTAGCGGCGTGTCAAGMCCGCATGGTTCAACGCCTCGAGGTCAGGGGTGCCTCGAGGCTTGCGATTTGCAGTCTAAAAATGACATTTTGCTGTTTCTACTTTGCAGAACACGAGGAGAAGCAATTGGTTCCGGATGATTCTGATATAACTCGGCTAGTAGNCTAGGTCTCACTTTCAAATTTGCCACTCCTTTCAACCCTCCACCTACGACGACCCTACAATCTTTCGAACGACCAAAGTCACGATCGTTATGCCTCCCTATGATTTGGAAGCCCGAGTTATCACGACAACAGTTTACCGGGAACCGACTGCTACACCCAGTTATGTACCTCGCCAAAAAACTGTACCAGTCGGTGCCATTGCGGGGGGAACCGTGGGTGGTGCATGTTTGGCGGTCATAGCTGCTGTTGTGTGGGTTGTGTGGGGTCGAAAGATCAAGCGAAGACAGGACAAGTTGAGACGCGAACAAGTCAGTAATCCATATCTATCTATTGCTATCTCCTTTGTTCGCGAAACTTAAGTGGCATTTTCGTTGTCTCACAGAATGAACGTCGTCTCCTCGAGAAGAACACGAAAAAGAATACTGGACGATTCTCGTCACCAAAATCACACATGTACAAACCATTGGTCTGGCTTCCACCCCCAAGTAAGGTTACTTTTGCGGGGATGGATCGAACTCAAACGCCAACGCCTCCGTTGTCGCACCCCAAACGGCTCCAATCTTTGAAGCCTCCAACGCCAGAACCTGTAGAGCCGAAAGAGCTTCCTAAAGCCATCACACGCACACTCTCTTCAGAACCTGCTGCMCCTCGKTTGGCGACAAAGCCATCCGTTGCAAGCAGTAACTCAGCATATTCTGTCGCCAGTGCAGAAGMCCCGAGGCTCGATGTACCCCTTCCGAATGACGCTAGAGCTGTGGTAGGACTGGCCAATCCTCCAAGATACTCGACGGCCTCGAATTGGTCTTGGTGGTCGAGGAGCACGAGGGGAGGTGCAAAGGGAAGTCAGAAGAAGAGACTATCAGAGGCAACCTCGGCCTCTATGTATTCYCAGCCAGAGGAAGTYGCATCTGAGATGCCTGTGGGGGTAGCGTTATRAAGGGTAAGGCTGGCGCGAACCTGTTGTTATTAGACTCTTTTTATTCCTTCCACGGACGTTGTGCTTTGGACACTGGACACGGTATTTACGAGTTGAACGTTGTATGGACGGACGATGATGATCATGTTGAAGAAGTATATGAAAGATATTAATGTATCTATTGAAGTGTCTTGACATATTCCTGGAAATACAGCAAGAATGAGTGAACATGGATTGCAAAATGTTGAGAGAGAGAAACCACCTTCTCTACTTGTGAAACTGCAGTCCTGAAGTCCCCCACTTCTTTCCAGCAGTCGAGGGTCGTTTTCGTATGGGAGCTGTGGAGATGAAGCATAAGTATTTGCGTAGTATGAATTAATAATTGCAACCCACCGATAACATGCCAACAACGCTGCCTGAGAGGACTTGACGGCTGGGTAATTTGCCAAATCTCGTCTTGTCTTGAATCTATCAATCTTTGTTTGGATCTCCTCCAAGTCCCCTAACAAGGCAGCGCTACTCTTCACTCCTCCTGTAGCCGTCCCATCCTCCTCGCCGGCCATAGCTCGTTCCCGGTCGAGGTTTTCTTTCTCCAAAGCGACCTCTATTTCTTGCCGGACATACTCCTCTTCGGACCGTAGTCTCTCAAGCTCGGATTGTATTTTGGCGCGAATATGAGAGTCAAGGGTGGATTGGCGTTCTGGAGTTGGCGTTGGGGACGCGGCATGGTTTACTAATTGGTCCACAACTTCGGGAGAGAACTGTACGATAGTAAGTTGGCGTCCAAGATGCTAGCTGAAATTCGAAAGAGAACAAACAGAAATTGGTGTTTCGTTCAGAAACACCTTCTCGTCGGCAGCACCCTTCGAGGCAGAGGCCCCCATGTTTGTGATAGTGAAAGTGAAGTTGTGAACGCAAAGTTAGAGATGTGCGCCACGTGCAATCCCGATCATAACCGCCTATAGATGCCGCTGTGGCGTTACAAGTAAGCAAAGAAAGCTATCTCAGTCAAGGTTTATCTACAGATACAAGAATGTCTATAGTGTATTTCGAAACAAGTCCCAAACACGAGTCCACAATGTACTGAACTAGCCCGTTATGCCTCCCGTTGTTTGTCGTGGTATTCGTGTCCATGTTGTAACAACCAATCCGACTCAATCTCAGTAAGAATGCGGATTCTGTAGCATCTATTAGGTCAAAACACTCRATCAGTAAACGAGGAGAACATACTGAGTTTTCTTGGTCTCTTCCATCTCATGAAAAACGACCCATCCAGAACGTGGCTTTCTCGTGAATAACACAGACGTCGGGTGAACATGTAAAGTCTTTCACATTCAGTTAAGCCGTCAAGATTTCTAGGAGATATTCTCACCTTATTCCCTCTGACAGATCGATAGGTTCCATCTGCGACCCATCTGGCAGCGTTTCTCCAATACCCGCTCACAAGACACTGTCTTAGCCTCTTCGCATCACCCTCACAACTCTCTAATGGAAGGTTGAAGCGCTGCATGTATTTTTTGAGTTGTGCTCGTATGGAGACTGCACGAGACATGCCACGAAAGGAGATGGCGTGAGATTTACACCATCCTGAGGAACGTCCATAACGTGCAAAGGCATTGTATGCTGGAAATAAATATAGTAGGTAAACACCTGCAAGAAAAGGGGGAGGGTGTGTAACCTACCATTTAGCAAAGTCAAATGATCCCCTTCCTCCGCCGTAAATTTCCTCCTCTCCAACTCCGCCAATGCCCCGGGTGCACCATCTGGAATCACAAAGATATCTTGAATTGAAATCATCGCAGCTATAGTCAAGATCTCTTCTCCGCATTGGTACTCCTTCGACTGGAATAACATCCGAGCGATCCCTACTTCCAGGGGACATTCTGAGACCTTTTCTCCCACCGGAGTGAGGCGACCGTCACGATCGCTGACCATCCCTGCGGCGACGAGACCTTCGAGTGCGCGGAGGACACTTTCTGCGGGAGGAGGAGAGACCCATTCGAATTTCATCAGGTCGTCGATTCCGAGGGATTTGAGCTGTAGGATGGGTGTGGTGAGATCTGTGCGTGTGATTTCGGGTGGGGTTGTTGCGGGGAGGGAAGAGAGGGCGGAGGAGGGGAAGAGGCGGTAGCAGATTCCAGACGAAGTTCGACCTGCACGCCCCGCACGCTGGGTTGCGGAGGCGAGCGAGACTGGAACGGTTGAAAGGGAGGAGAGGGAGGTAGTGGGGTTGTATGTTCGGATCTGATAATGAAGGTTGAGAAGGAATTTGAAGGGGTAGGTAGACAGGAGATCTCACTTTGACAAACCCACAGTCGACGACATATTTTATGCCATCAATAGTAACACTAGCCTAATTCAAATGAGTCCTGAGAGGACAAAGATAGATGAAGAGGTTGTGTACCTCAGCTATGTTCGTAGATATGATGATTTTTCGTGACCCTCGTTCAGGGGCTTCGAACACTCGAAGTTGTTCATCTGTTGATAAACCGGCGTGAAGACCCATGGGATTTAGACGTGTAGCTCCTCGAGGCAATGTTGGGATCATCTCAGCAAGTTCATCTAAACATCTCTCTATCTCCTCCCGTCCAGTGAGGAAGACCAATACGTCCCCCGGAGGTTGCTGTTAGGAAATATAATCAGTTGTGATATGCGAAGATATAAGAAAGAAACACACGTGAAGGTTGATATCCCAAACTACTTGCGCGGCCTTTCTTACATAGTCTGGAGCAGACTCTTGAAGATAAGCCGTCTGTACTGGGTACATCCTTCCCTCTAAACTGACGATGATAGCTTCATCTGGCGAGTTCCCGGCTGTGAAGTATTCTAGGAAGGATGTCGCGTCGAGAGTTGCAGAGGAGACTATCAACCGAAGAGAGGGACGTTTACGACGGATTCTTGGGGTGTCCGGTCAGATATTGGGTGGAGGGATACGAGAGATAGTAGTAGGCGTACTTTTCAAGACACCAAGGAGGAGATCAGTATAGATACTTCGTTCATGGGCTTCATCTATCTAGTGCGTCGGTCAAAGTCGTCCGTTGAGACGCAAGGAAATTAGGATGGAACACATACCATGATCACACTATACCGGCTAAGTAAAGGATCGACCAGAGTTTCTCGAAAGAGCATCCCATCTGTCATGTACAGAATACGTGTGAGGTCCTTGGAAGAGACATCCTCGAAACGGATGGTATATCCGACTTCGTCTCCGAGCATAGTGCCCACTTCAGATGCGACACGAGTTGCGACTGATGTTGCTGCTACGCGTCGAGGCTGGTACATGCAATGATGTTACCGTCGGCGGCCCAGCCTGCTTCATACAGGTATTGAGGGAGCTCTATAAATGACAGACGCCTCAGTGATTGTAGGATCTGGTGGATATCGAAAGAGATGCTGACGGGTAGTTTTTCCACAGCCTGTTTGACCTACAACGATGGTTACACCATGATTCTCAATACAATATAACAGATTTTGTCCTGTAGGGATATAAATATGAATACAAAGTCAATACCTTGTAGACTCAACGATGTCTGTAGATCGGCAATCGTTCTCGTTGGCCAAAAGTCGGTGCAGACTGAACAACATTTCCTTCGACCTCCGTCGCGCGGTCCAAGGAGCTACCAGGGCCTTGAGTGCCAGGCTTCCAGAATTTGAGAGACATCAGAGCAGTATAGAGAGGTAGATGAGAATTACATAAGCAACTTTTTCTTCATCTTACTCCGTCATGTCCAGAGGTCGAGGAGGATTTTCTAGTCGCGGAGGTATGTTTATATTCCACGAATGCTTTGCCTATCTTATATGTGAGAATAGGTGGTCGTGGTGGTGGAAGGGGAGGATTCCAACAACGAGATTTTGGTCCCCCGGATACCGTTTTAGGTGTGTGGAGTTCAAACTTTTCAGTTCAGTTTTCTAGATATTCACTGGCTATGGTAATTATAGAAATGGGAACATGCATCCATGCTGTTGAGGGTGAAATGCTCTGCTCGTCATTACTACCGACCCAAGTGCCCTACTTCAACGCCCCGATCTACCTACAAAATAAATCGCAGATCGGAAAAGTGGACGAAATATTAGGGCCTATCAACGAAGTATATTTTTCGATCAAAATGAACGACGGCATGCCTGCGACGAGCTTCAAAAAGGGGGACAAGGTATATATTGGAGGAGATAAGTTGCTGCCGATTGAGAGGTTCCTACCTAAACCCAAGGTTGCCGGAGGAGTGACAAGTGAGTGACTCTGGATTTATTCTGGCTATGTTTGTGCTAATGGATGATGTTCAGAACGTGGACGTGGACGGGGAGGCCCTGGTGGTGGGCGCGGTGGAGGCCGTGGGGCACCAAGAGGCGGCGGATTCCAACGGGGCGGTGGGCGCGGTGGCGGACGGGGCGGGTTTGGTG
>LBLO01001109.1:0-11381 GCA_004354395.1 Chondrostereum purpureum
CCTCCAGGATGTTCCCCAGGAGAAGGAGGAACACTGTATCTCCTCAAGGTCAAAAAAATCGAACAAATCCTCCTCCAGAAAAGGGGGGATGCCTCAGGGGGTCAGGGCAACCTCAAATTCGTGTCCAGGGCCCTTAATTACTTACCCATAGATCATATCTACCTTCCCAGATCTCTGCATGTCTTGGAAATACATAGATTGGCCTTGGGAGACATACATGAACATGAATGTCTTGCAGTCTTTTCTCGTTCATAATGGATTTGAACGCTTTTTTGACCACTTCCAAGACATGCAGAGATCTGGGAAGGTAGATATGATCTATGGGTAAGTAATTAAGGGCCCTGGACACGAATTTGAGGTTGCCCTGACCCCCTGAGGCATCCCCCCTTTTCTGGAGGAGGATTTGTTCGATTTTTTTGACCTTGAGGAGATACAGTGTTCCTCCTTCTCCTGGGGAACATCCTGGAGGGTTTATCTCAAGGCAGGTAGCGTTCTGAGGTCTTCATATGTATGGAATATGGAATATATATCTATCTCCCCCAATACATATGCGTCTGCTATACTACAAACAATCCTTCCCTCCTCCTCCCCCCATCCTTAGATAGAGTATATCTCAAGTAATCAAGGAGGGAGTATTCTGGGAAGTATGTACCATGCTTCTGTATAATATTGAAGTATATTAGACTCCACAAACCCTCCGATATGCTAGCCAATTCCTTACCATTGCTATGTTATCCTCCTTTTCACTCTCTTTTTGTACAGTGGATTGCCCTATCTTTTTATCAATTTAATACCAATTTGGGTGCTCAAGTGAGTTACTATAGACTATATCTAGCTACTTTTAGCACGCTGGGGCCCTGGATACTGTGGGGGAGGAGATGGAGCAGTACCCTTCCTCATGTTCAGGTATATTGGGTTTTCTGAGGAATTGTAAGGTATTCCAAGGACTAAGAAAGGCTGGGGGATATGTATTTCGAGTTGATATCTTACTAGTATAAGTTTCCGAAGCTTTTTATAGAAGGGGCAAGTCAGAGACATGTACTGTACCCCCTCTTCCATCTTTGTCCCCCTTTTCCATTGCTTTTCTAGCCTTCTGCTATTGCAATATTGCACCAGATACTATTAGATAGATGTATGATGAAGTACATGAAGGAATTTATAGAGTGGAAAGCTTCAATGTTGCTCTGCAGATGTTTTTGAAAAGGCGCCACAATGCGGCTGGGTGTGCCTGATATCACTCACTTCTATTCATTCAAAGCTCTACCTAATGTACTACTTACAGGTAGGAACATGTACCTCATTGTAAGTTTCCCTGAATTTCTGCGAATTTCTGGCCTTTTATATAGGGGAGAAGGCAAGATATTGGGGTCATTGCCATCAACAGTGAGCGCGAGAGTAGCGGCAGCAAGCGGCAGTGTGATGTGTGATGGCAGTAACTTCTCGGCCATGAGTCAGACTCCGTGACGTGGCAGAAAATGCCTAGAATGAGGCGGTAGGTAGTCAGTTGCGGCGCGGCTTTGAGGAACTTCCTCTTTAGTATATGTCTGGTTTATTCGCGGAAATAATGGCGGAGTGAGAAGATAGCGACTTTAATGATAGTAAACTTGGCGGAGCCGCGTAGGCAGGACAAGCTTACATTACTCCGTGATCTGTGATGTCCAGGTGAAAGGTGTGATGAATTTGGCAGGGGATGACCACTTTAGGGAAATACCAGTGAGGGGAGGAGTAGCATCAAGCGCTTACATGCGCTTAGATCCCCACCCCTCCGTGGGAATGGATTCCAGATCTCTGAGATTGCAACCCTCTTGGAAGTTGGCGGCACCCCACACTTCGGAGGACCCNAATTTTTNACCACGCGGGAAAAACAAAGGTAAAAATAAAGGGAAAGAAATGCTTTCCCATTGCCTTTCCCAAACACAGTTACTGTTAGTAAAGTAATTAGGAAATAAAAATATTACCATTCTATATACCATCAACTTTCCGCGGCAGGATAATAAATGGGAAAGAATTACTTTCCAAATTACAATCCCAATGACTTCACCGCANCGGNATTGTGAGTGGGAAAGAATTCCTTTCCGATTAAAAATACCATCTCCTTTCCTCAGTGGGAAAGACAATGGCATATTTTTTCTTTTCCTGCACTGGGAAAGAAATTCTTTACACCGGAAATTTCGCCTAAAAAGGCAACTGATGAAGCGAAAAAGGAAATTGAAGAGGCTGTTTTGGGGTAAAGAATTTCTTTCCCGGTGCAAGAAAAGAAAAAATATGCCATTGTCTTTCCCACTGAGGAAAGGAGATGGTATTTTTAATCGGAAAGGAATTCTTTCCCACTCGCAATCCCATGTAGTGAAGTCATTGGGATTGTAATTTGGAAAGTAATTCTTTCCCATTTATTATTCTGCCGCGGAAAGTTGATGGTATATGCAATGGTAATCTTTTTATTTCCTAATTACTTTACTAACGAGAATTGTATATAGGAAAGGCAACGGGAAAGCATTTCTTTCCCTTCATTTTTACTTTTGTTTTTCCCGCGTGGTAAAAATTGGGTTCCCCGAAGTGTGAAGGGGAAAGGTACGTTTCGGGTAATGAACATTGGACCCGGGTGTCAATGTCATTTCCGAACATCCGATTCCTTTGGGATTGTGGCGTTTCACTTTCGCCTGAATCGGGATAGACAAAGGGATCCACATACATCATATTTGTCGAAGGAGTAACTTCATTGAGCAACAGGCCAGTACCAGGGTCCAGAGATGGACCAAGAGAGTAGACGAATAGTCTCCAACGAATCACTGAATTTTCCAAAACGATTCACACATCCAGAGACTAAGGAGCATACGAAGTTACACGAATACATATACACACTAAAAACTCTAGATCAAAGCCCATAATGCCGCTACAGTTGCCCCGATAATTCCCCAACGATGTACTTGCCCTCTTGCCGCAGAGTCTGCAGTCTGCAAAGGAACCGCTGCGTCGACGGTGACAGTGTAGAAGGGCGCAGTTGGGCCTGTAACAGTCACCGTAAGGGTGACGTCGTCTTTCCACAATATATCTCTGCAAGTTTCCATCCCGTCTTCTCCTACCACACATCTCTCATCGACACCTAGGATCTCGAACTGGTATCCATTGGAGGTCTCCGTGAGAGGGTCTCGCGAAAAATGATACGAAGACGCGTCTGCGATCACGGTTCCTGTGCTCAGACAGTTAATATACATATTATCGGAATCCAGTGCACTATCTGGCACCTTCCAACGTTTCAACAGGGTGGGCAGACACGAACGTGCTTCCCCCAATGAGCGCGACATCAACACTGTGGAAGACCTTGTGGTCGTATACGGTAGCACCTCCTGTTTCAACCGCAACAGGACTTATCGTCACCGAGCCATACAGGAGAGAATTGGTAGTGGGCAGTGAAATGGCGTATAAGGTTACTGTCTCTGCTGGAGCAGCAGTGACCGTCAGAAGGAGGGAAGCGATAGTCACTGCTACGGAAAGCATTATGAATCGACGGGGGGGGGGGGATTGGCAGACAAAGAGTCGAAAACCAGGAAAGATGGAAAGGCCTTTTTAAACTGATCTGGGTATATCATGAGGCTGACCTCGAATTCGACATCAAATTAGCAAGGCGAGGCGATGATGCATGGGTCGTTTGATCTTGAAGATTTGTTAGCGATGGCTATGGCACGGTCATGAAGCAGTATGCATGGGTGAAAGCTAAGGACAGGGAAATGCAGGTTTGTGATTTTAGAGAGCGGCCTGGGATGCTTAGGATGCGAAGTGCTTTAACTTTAAGTGAAGTCCTGACAATGATGGAGAGCAATTAGAGGTGTAAGATGATGAGATGTTTATCATACCCCTTAATCCGTTTGACAACATCATTGTCATCAAATGCTTGCATAGCTGTATCACGTTGTCCCTTTTTTGACAGCAAGTCGAAGTGGCAGACGGAAGAGGCAAGAATCTAGTAGTGCTAGAGGTCTTGTACAAAGATCCTTGTCCTTGAGGTGAATTATCATCTTGAGCATGAGTAACAGATCCCCTTGAATGCTTTCCAATAAAGTTTCGCTTCAAACCGCTGTAAGGACAGATTGTAGAGTGATCGAACCGCTGTGAGGGTCCATGGCGGTAGAATGTGTGTTATTCCCGGACCGGAGTACATTCGACGGACCGGGGAATTATGCTGACTACTCAGACGAACGTTGTACAAGCTATGTCTGGTTGATTTTGGGCTCCTATTAGCGCAGAGTCACAGACTATCCCCAGATATTCAGATAATTCAGGGTGTACAAACCAATTTGACTGCTAGCACAATGATACAAGAAATACATTCTAATATTCACCACTGTAAACAACGTAGATAGACTTTTCTCAGCTGCAGAAGGACGTTTATACGAGAGATGGGTACTATCCTACGTAGTATCAATCCGCAATCCTGTCTTAAGCAGTGCTCTGTACTGTGCCCTATGTTCAGGTCTAATCATAAGCTCAATCGTTGAAGGTTTATGTCGCAAATGTATGTTCTTCGTGTTGAGGATGTGGCTGCGCTCCTCAAACAAAACCATGTAATTCAAGTAAACGGAGGGTTCTAAACTGAGGGAGTGAAGGAGTGGAAGAAGCGGAGCTTTTCTTTCACTCCGGCGATGGCTTGGTGTTAAGTGCTGGATAAGGCGGTTGTTAACGAGGGAGTGCTGACGGGGAGAGGGTGCATATTCCGAGTTATGCAAGGTAAGGTGCTTTAGAGAATCCGAAACAACTTCCAATAGTCGAATGAGATCAGGTGTCTCATCAACTTGTCCTATCATCTCCAGAGTGAGAGAAGTAAGGTGCGCTCCAGACCGCTGAAGCAAAGACTGAATGGAACGGAATATGTCGGATACAGATACAGCTAGTCCATCGAGTGTAATCGATAGCGTGGTTAAATTGTGGAGGCGTAGGACATCTATGAAATGATCCAAATAATCCCTACCATGAGCAAGGAACTTGCAAATGAGGTTAGATATCGAACACGTTTGGGTCGAGCGGGGAACTACATCACGTATAGTGGTCGCGGAATCATCTATTTGAAGGGTCTCCAAGGTTGGGATTGAACAAATGGTTCTCAAAAGACTGGAGTATCTTGGGAACCCAACGCTATATGAGCGCACACGGGACCCCGTGAAGTCGAGTTCACAGTCGTGCAAAAATGAGATGGTGTGGAGGTTGGGGAAGCGATCTATGGCTATTCCCTGAATCGTCGTATCTAGGTCAGGCGCCAAGTGAAGAACTTCTAGCAGTGGCAATGTGTATGGAAGATAAGAAACACTGCCATGAAGACTGGCACTCTTCCATCGAGCCGCCGACTTGTGTAATGCTTCTAAAGTCCAAAGCTCGGGCATTGTTTCTTCATCCTCATCACAATAAACAGATATCTTCAACGGACATGAAGCCGACTGCGGGAGGTGATGTTTGAGGGCAGTCATGGCGCGGCCAGTGCTGGGCTCCCCGACTTCAAATAAACTGAGGTCGCAGACGATGGTCGACCACAAACTTGTCGTTGATAGTGTGATGTCTCGCCAGAACTTGCAAACTTGGGATATTCTCATCAGATATGTACTCNNTGATATGGTTCTGGCGCTAGGCTCTTGTAGGCCTTCGTCAGAAAATATATCAAGCAATACCTCTGCTGGCAATCGACGAATGGGAGCATGCAGATCTCTATGTCGCAAGAGTATGCGCCGCATTCGGTCACAATCTTGTTCTTGTTTGAGAAGTGATCTACGCAGGCGAGAAATCTCTGCCTCATAGCGTAAAATTTCCGACTCAACGCGGGAGGTAAATGATGGGCCRCGATGAGCAGGTATATGATTTTCACGAAAGGCAGAGAATATCAATAGATATTCTTCGTCTAGGAGAGAGGATGTAAATGAGTTAGGGTTACAGTTGCTGCAAGTCGAATTCTTCATGATGGTGCGACGAGTGAGACGCGACTTGAGACCGGAGTGAAGTCCTAGGTTCTCCACGTACTAGTGCCACAATCTTGTTTTGGTCTGAGTTGCAGCATTTCTCAAGTGGAAAAAGAAAAAAAAGGATGACAGAACGGCCATGGGCCCTGACCCCAGAAAATGCCATATTTTATTGACAACTGGCTGGACAGATATTTTAATTGGCACCATGTAGACTACGTTGTAGTTACGCCAACGATTAACCCGCAGTCCCGTTGACAATGAAATGCATGGTATATATCTCGATTTCTATCCTGATTCTTGGTATTTCTGGAAGCAATGCAAGGTCAAGTCGCAAATGAACATTTTCTCTCGCAGCATAGCAAGTAATGCAGCACTCTTCAGGTTCACCTCACTGTCACGGATGGAACAATTGGGTCACAGATCAAGGGTTTTAAATCTTGGGAGAAGTTGTGGTTTACCTATAATCGAGGGATAATCTGGTGTTCCACGACGTCGGTGCTCACAAGAAACCTGGGGTGTGTGAAGAACGCCACGATGGCCAATGCGATGCGGTAAAGATTAGCATATTTGCACGTGTTTATCTGCGATCTCCCGTCTTTGTCTTTCCCGCAACAGTTGACTTTCACTTCCCTCCTCGTTACTTCCATCTACAGCTAGCTAAAATGRCCCGCCGAGAGAAACACTATTCCATCTTCCGCCCGCCGACCCTAGATATGACTGAACTCGTTAAGACGACTTTAGATCACGATTCTACCGACATGTTAATCGACAAATGGCTTGAGCATCGTAGCAGTGGACACGATGCATATCACGACTGGTTTCGCGATGTTAGGGATAGAAAACATGCTCATAATATCCTCTCCCATAACAAACAAATCATCGTCTGGAACAAGGGCGAATTCGTACCAGAAAATGTCTTTTGCAGAACAGTTGATACTGGGCGCTTGATACCCCTCGATAGAACGTGGACGACACACGTATATCATCACGTCTCAATGCAGGAGAGAAAACTCTCGATGATGCCAGTGGTATTTACAATGGTATGTGGGCGATTATCTTTCCTCCAGATCTCAAAAAATTGACATAAAGTGGCTCAGCTCCCCGAGTTAATGCTGTTGAGGGGCATGCACGACGTTGGATGCGATGAAATCTTTATCATAGTGACGGATCTTAAGCGGCAGGAGATGGACGACATTACAGAGTACTTTAAACTCGTTTGTAAACACGCGTTTGGCAAAACATGCAAGCCAAGTATGGAGAGAAGAATACAATATGAACGTACGTCTATCCTTCTTATCAATTCGATTTTTGGGGATATTATTCTTTGAGCCTTGAGCTTGAGGTACTTTGACCCGTGAAGTGGCGAGGGCCCTTCGATGTTCCATGGGGTGATAACACGCATTGCTACCTTTTTCCACGCTGCGGCTGCACGACTGAGCCTATGTACATCCAGGATTTCGGGCTTTCCGACAACTGACCCAGTGTGGCCACCCCGCTTTGAACTCGACGTTTGAAAAGCTATGAATAAAAGGTTCTTTAATGCTGACCTACTGCATTTTAGATATGCGAATAAGCCATACGCTCCTCCGCCACCGAAGAAACCCCTGTTTCCCCCAGATTGACCTCACCTTCCGCGCAATTTTGTTCGAAAAGAAACCTAAATTCCTGGTCCTCTTTTCACATCAAACGACGTCCTATTCTCAGATCCTCTTCACCCACCCTTCCCACGTTCCGGATCAGGATATCTTCTACGACTATCCTACTGGATGCCCCAACCCCTGCTGCACAGAGGACTGCGAGATGATCAGGTTTCCTCGTCGTGGCCTTGAAACCGCATCGGTGCTCGATGTGAAGAGAGGCGGGAAGTTCGGAAAAAGGGTTAGGAACAGGCAGATGTGCAACTGGATCGAGTGCGATGTTTGCTTCGGTGAAGGATTGGCCGATAGCTCGGAATCCTCCTCTGGATCATCCTCCGCCAGCTGTGAAGGCTCCGATGGGTCTCCAGCCCGTCCCATTGGCCAGATATGCAGCAAGTGCAGACTGGTCAAGTACTGCTCGCTCGAGCACCAGCGAAAGGATTGGGAGGAGCACCGACGCGTTTGCGTCAAAATGATATAAAATACGACGCTTACACCTTCTTTTCTCTTGCCCCTATCCCCCATCCTGCGATCCCCTTTCCCCGCAATGACCCCACCCAGGAACCTTTCTCCCCTGGAACGACTCTCCGACTCCCCCCAAATCGGTGGATTGCGTACATAACATCTTTTCACATCTTTCCTTTCTCGTTCATCTCATGGACTTTATGCTCAAGTTCTGCTATCTGTGTAATTTCTTTGTGATCATGTTGTCTACTTGTAATGTTTGTTCATCGGCCGACTCGGACTAACACGAGTCTTTTCATTTTAATTTCAGAAATGTGAGAACACGCGCCTTCGCCACTGAGAACAAAGTGAGAGCGATCGATGGACGTTTGAACCGACTCGAGGGCGCGCGTTGGATTTTTGAAGCGATTCTGCTGGAAGTGGATAGTTCCATGTGGAGGATAATTCACGAGCTAGATGTCCTCATCCTCAAGTCGGTCATTTGACTAGTTTTCCGTAGCAACAGTGTCCCCTGAATATTATAAGCATCTTTCTTGTTCTCTCGGATTTTCACCACAAGATGTCCGACACTGGATGACATCATCAACACTACGCTCACAGTCTACCATCACCACACTAAATCGGGGACTTTCAAGTTGGAAATCCACAGTCCTTTGAAAGTCTTGTTGATATACAGTTGAAGTCTGAGCAGAGGAAATTCGGAATCTTAACTGTACTTGAAGCTTGTCGGGCCCCTGCAAGCTCTATACCTAGCTTATTTTTGAGTCTTTCCGCGGTAGTGACAGGGCCATCTGTCTGACTTTCTCTTCCGGCTACCCCACATGATTCCTCTTTTTTGAGCTCATCATCCGCGATTTGTCTAGTTCCATTCGGGACGTCGATCATTTTTCTGTGCGTATAAGAACCAATCCATGCTTGACGCCATTTCTCTTCAGAGAAACTTCTCTGCCCCAGCTCTCGAGTTCTTCAACACCTCTGCCAATATGTTTTGGTCTGTATTGACCGGTTATCTCGCCATTAGCTCTGTGTTCGCACAGACTAGTGTGGAGGACTTCATTGCTACTGAATCACCTATAGCCAAAGCGGGTTTGCTCGCGAATATTGGACCATCCGGTGCAAAGTCTTCAGGCGCAAAGTCGGGCGTTGTCATTGCTTCTCCCTCCACTTCTGACCCCGACTATCTGTATACTTGGATTCGTGACGCCTCCTTGGTGTTCCAGACAGTCGTTGACCAGTAAGTCCTCGCGTGTACATGTACGCGTTCATTGGCAATGTTGCTCATGATATTCTTTATAGAGTTACTCTGGGTCAGGATGCGTCTTTGAGGCCACAGATCGATAACTTTGTCGCATCCCAAGCAAGGCTTCAACAGGTCTCGAACCCTTCTGGGTCGGTCAGCACTGGCGGCCTAGGAGAGCCCAAATTCAACATCGACGAGACCCAGTTTACGGGTGCCTGGGGGTAAGTTCCTTCCTTAGGTCCGTACAAAGCTTCGAATGCTGAACGAGTGCTTGTGATTATCAGTCGTCCTCAACGCGGTATGAACATTCTTTTATCGCTCCAAGGACATACAATGCTGATGTATATTGACCTCAGATGGACCTGCTCTCCGTGCTAACGCTCTCATCACTTGGGCCAACTTCCTGCTTTCCGAAGGAAACTCCAGTTATGTCACCGGAANCCTTTGGCCCGTCATCGAGCTCGACCTCAACTACGTTGCCGCGTCTTGGAACCTGACGGGGTACGTATGTTCCGTTGCCTGAGAGCAAATTCTGACACCCGTTGTTTGAATAGCTTTGATCTATGGGAAGAAGTATCCTCTTCTTCCTTCTTCACTACCGCAGTTCAGCATCGTTCTCTCCGTCAAGGATCTACTTTGGCTACCGCTATTGGTAAAACCACCAGTGTGTCCACTTACGATGAACAGGCTGCAAACATTATGTGCTTCCTCCAGGTAACCGAAATATCTATCAGCAGTGGAATGCACAAGCTGACGAACTCATAGAGCTACTGGAATCCGACTAGCGGTTATATTACCTCCAACACAGGAGGAGGTCGTTCAGGCAAAGATGCTAACTCTGTCCTGACTTCGATCCACACCTTCGATCCTGCTGCTGGGTGTGACGCCGCTACCTTCCAACCTTGTTCCGACAAAGCTTTGTCCAACTTGATTGCCTACGTCGATTCGTTCAGGAGCGTCTACTCCATCAACTCTGGCATCCCAGTCACACAGGCCATTGCCACCGGTCGTTATTCAGAGGATGTTTACTATAATGGAAATGTGAGTGCAATCATAGATGCTGGACGAGCGAACTAATACACCCGTCTCAAAGNCCTGGTATTTGACCACTCTAGCAGTGGCTGAGCAACTTTACGACTCTCTCTACGTCTGGGATGCTCAAGGCTCCCTCAATGTCACCTCGACCTCATTGGTGTTCTTCCAACGTTTCCTAAGCAGTGTTACTGTCGGAACATATGCTTCGTCCACCGACACTTACAGCACCCTCACCTCCGCCATCAAGACATACGCTGACGGATTCGTTCTGAAGGTCGCCCAGTACACTCCTTCGGACGGTTCTCTTGCCGAGCAATACGACAAGGCCTCCGGATCTCCTCTCAGCGCTAAAGACCTCACCTGGAGTTACGCCGCCGCCCTGACGGCCTTTGATTCTCGCGCTGGTATCGCCCCTGCTAGCTGGGGTGCTGCTGGGTTGGTCGTCCCGGCTACATGCTCCAGCAATACCGGAGGAGGAGGACCCACTGTTGCAGTCACCTTCAATGTACAGGCTACCACGGTCTGGGGAGGTAAAGACATTCGTTATTTGATAGATCAATTTCAGACGCTTACANGGTGTTCAGAAAACATCTACATAACCGGCTCCGTTGATGCTTTGCAGAACTGGTCTCCTGACAACGCTTTGCTCCTTTCTTCCTCAAATTATCCCACCTGGAGTTGTAAGTCTTGTTAGCGTTGTTTCAACCGAAGTTGTATCATCTAACACTTTGACTCTAGTGACGGTTAATATCCCACAAAACACCCAGTTCCAATACAAGTACATCCGTAAGAACAATGGGGTTGTCACCTGGGAATCCGATCCCAACAGGCAGTCCACTACTGGCACCAGTGCTTACACCATTAACGACAGTTGGCGTTGAGCGGACGGTTGAGATCACCGGCTCCAAAAATGTTTGTTTACCAAAATCAGGAATATTATACCCATGTTTTTATACTTTTCTGTGTGCAATTGTAACATGTTATCGATCACTCATTTTCACTTGAGGGAAGTTGTATGACNTCTGGACGAAGACGAGGTGCCTGCTGTCTCGCCTCGAG
>LBLO01000111.1:0-50397 GCA_004354395.1 Chondrostereum purpureum
CTTTGATTTTCTACCTTGAATCGTACACACTCAGCGTCTTAGCCCCAATTCCCAGTACACAAGGTAGTCTTAAAATGGCTGGAAAACCTTTGAAATGCCACGGATAAACGGACCTGATACAAGCTTTTATCGAGCACCCAACGCATGAAAGCAGAATCACAACCAACAGTAGATAGTTTGCAACTTTACTGAACAACATTCCTTCAAAAAATTCCACCGTACCCGTATTAATTTAAGTATCAAGTAGCACTCATACTGTGGGACCGCACGACTTTGTACTTGTATGAATTTCCATTGAACAGCACTAGTAGTTAGTAGGCCGGGTCTCATCTCATACATTTATATGGTGAGCTTTCCTCTTCTATTGATTATAGCAATAGACCAGAGATAAACACTTATGGACTATCCCAGCTTCTACTTGTGCATATGTAGCATAAAAGGCTACTCTAAACCAAGTTTCTTGGTGTTGTTAGAGGGTGTAACCCCACTCTCCGGGCTTTAGTTTTGAGAGCAGTCCCCTCTCAGTAAGATTTAACTACCATGCTTATCGAGGGGAGAAGAACCAGAACATATTTGAAGGATGTATAATGCTCGTTTTCTACAGTACAAGCTTGAGTGTGGCAGAACTAAGACCTTGCTCGTGATCGGCACCGCCATCAGGCTGGAACATCTTAAGGACACGTGAGCTGACGTAGCCGCGCTGCTCATTCTCTCGATCTGACCACTTTTCGGAGCTTTATAAGACAGCGCGAACGCGACTTTCTTTACGACCATCTCCTACGACTTTACGGTCACGACTGTTTTAACGAATAACCCCTTTCTGTAAACTTGCAATCACTATCATGCCTATGGAAACTCACATCAAGAGGGGACACCCCAGTACGTTCACCCTTTTTTCTTCCCGACATTCTTCTAAAATATTCGTTTGCAATAGTCATCTTTGGGCTTCTTATTTTCTTCGGAATAATTGAGGTGAGTATCCAACTGTGTCCTATACAGTCAATTGGTCTCTAATAACTTTCTTCCAACTCTAAAGCTAGCCATATCTGCATGGTTGACATCTCAATTCAACAAACACAGCAACCAAGAATCAAATTCCGAAAGAGATAGAGTCCGCTTCATTTTGTTTGGGTCGATATGGACTGTGGTGTTCAGYGTCCTCTACATCGTAATGTTCTGGCGCGCAGCCGAAAGTGTCATTAGCAGTGTTGCTTCGCATTTGGTCTTGTGAGTTTACCCAATTTTCTATCTCAGATAGCGGGSCACTAACTGACCCTTTGATTTACTCAGCTTGTTTTTAACATGGATCGTTTGGACAGCAGGAGCCGCYGCCGTGACTGAAATGCTCGGYGGTGGATTGAACTGCAAGTGAGTCCAACAGCCTTTTCCTTTCTGCAATCATCCTATACTAAWCTCCTATTTCCTTCTAAGAACTCAGGAAACGTTCGTCTACTGTGGCCAACTAAACGCCCTAGAAGGCTTTGCTTGGGTCGAATGGTTCGTCCCCTTCTTCCCGGACTTTGTGCATCATCTGACCTATTCCTTATAGGATCTTAACAACTATTCTTCTCGCTTTCATCGCCGTGAGAGGTATCCAAGCCGCTCGTAGGGGAGACGGTGTTCGAGGCTCTTTAGTGTAAACTCCGACACTCTTCCGCACGACATTTTGTGACCTAGGGCTTCCTGTTCTTATTCCTATGCACGCATTGCCTGGCTTCTCCCTTTGTCTTCTCGGTTATCCTGTTGTATTGTAGCTCCTTTATCGGTTTATCCTTATGCAAATGTTGGCCCTCTTCTCTCCCGCCCGAGCCCTTCGTTTTGAGCATAGGCAGCATTATATCCGGGKTGGGGATAGGCAGGAGTTGGGACATTATGTCCGGGTTGAGTATGAGCAGGGATCAGGGGATTCTCAGGTGAAGCTTTCTGTGCCCGAGCAGCCCTGTCAATGCGACGTTTTTGTGGACATCCACCGCAATTAGTACGGTTAGACTGTCCTAGTGAATATAGGGTAATGTGTACATAAGTCCCAAGGAACTATCGTCTGCTTTTTGCCGAAGTGCTGCCCAACGGAGGGATAATTCTGGGTGCCCGTCCACAGTGAACAGATGATTCCGAAGCACATCTTCTCAACGTTCTCATCCACCATTTCGGGGCAATCTGCCATTTCCAGATCCCATTTTTCACCCCCTTTATAATACACATCAAATGCTGGGTAAATCCGTTGTGAATTGGTGTGTGAACATGAGAAGGGAATATTACTATAAAGCCGCACCTTGCAGCAGGTGCGCTTACAGGATAGCTTACACTGTTTCTATGGAAGCTGTCCAAAACATGCTAGCTGAGGTATTATTGGATTCATTACATCTCTACCATTATTGCACTCATGCCATTTTTAGCTGAAATGTTGTAGTCTCCTGTGGTCCCCGCTCTCCGCCACAATCAGTCATACAGATCGACAGAAATTACACCGAGTTCGACCCCATAAGGTCTAATCAAGGGTCCGCTTCTGAAGTTCGAAGACGATCACCGTGGTGGAAATTGCAATGTCCATTCCTAAGGAAAGGCTGGGCTTATTACTGATCGACGACCTTCTCTTTTCCTCCCCACCATACCTTTCCTTACTACCATGACCATACACTCGACATGAGTGACGAACCGCAACCACTGACAGCGGAAGAGTATGCCATTTTGGACGATGACGGCAGGTTTATTTTATGGAGAGGAATTCCCCTGCTCGGAGAATGCATCTTGTGGGGTATGTGAGCACGGTCCTGTTGAAAGATGAACATTGCATCTCACTCTTCTATCTTAGGGATGTATTTCATCGTGATGTGTTTTACCTTACATCGGATCTTGTACGGTCTCTTTTGTGTTACTGCATATTCTTCGGCTGACAACAAAATGTAGAACTCGCACACGGGGCAAAATGTCGACACCACGGAGACGTATCTTAGGCATATCGATAGCCATGTTCACGCTAGCAACTGGAATGTTATCTATCAATATCGCACGATTCGTCGTCAGCACCAATATCGTCAACATGGCTCCAACATTTGAAGGGGAGACTTGGATAGGTCGCATTCAGAACGGGATATTCATTGACGAGGTGCTCTACTATCTACACGAGACATTCTTTTCTATTGCAGTGAGTCCCGAAATGGAGTTTCTTTAGTCAAAGTATACTGACTTTGCGGTGATTAATCAGTTCTTGTTGGGGGATACTATTGTGTTATGGAGAACATGGGCTGTATACTTCGATGAATACAGAATTCTGATGGTCATTCCTCTTGCTTTATGGGGTGTCGCAGTCTGTAAGTCATCTACATCTCCTTGCTCTACGCATCTTCGTTCTAAAGCGATCTCTCGACCAGTGTTATTCCCTGCGGAAAGAGTGACCCAAGCCCTCTGTCGTAGGTTCCAACGAGGGAACATATACCCGGAATACTGTGGTCCGGCGTACAAGCTGTATTACGCAGAATGGGGGTGCACTATGGGCACGAATTTGATTGCAACGGGGATGATTGCATACAAGGCATGGTACGTGCACATCGGTGCCCTTAAGAAGCAATGGTTCCAGGCTGCTCATCTAGGGTCTGCGCCACAGGAAACATCGGCAGCTAATTCGAGAAACCATGGGTGTCAATGCCAGACGCACGTTGGCAGAGAAGATCCTGGCTTTACTGGTCGAATCCGGGTTCTTGTATCTGGTATACTGGGTTAGCTTCTCTCTCGCGTGNTTTTTGTTACTTCGGCGTTGATCTCCCGGTAGGGTGCGATGTCAGTCACTCTCGTTCAGTATGGTGATGGTTGGCTACCTGTCAAACAATATCAACAACATATCTCATATCTTGGAGACCAAGTTTTGGTATGCCTTTCTCACTTTTCACATATATGTACTCAAGCCCAATATTTTTTCTTTAGGGACTCTATCCAACGCTTGTCATTGCCCTCGTCGAGTATCAGCGTGGTATTTGGGATTCTGCAGAGGAAGAAGGCGACTCCCACGTCGCTGGTGCAAGTCGAATTCAGTTCTCTTCCCGGCCAACGAACAGTACACGTTTGACCGACGGAGACTTTACTAGTGAGGGCTTAATAGACACAGACTATTCGACTGTCAGTGTCCCATTGGAACCCATGAAGAAGCCCGCTGCTTTGGAAAGTGATAAAGGGCCTCAGGCTCGTAAAATTTAACGGTACCGGTGTTTATGCTTCATATAATTGCAAGGGATTATGTACGATATTTTGTCACACGGTTGAGGTGCCTCTACTACTACATTCATGATATATTTACCTTATTTTTGTCTGCAGTGAACATTCAGCATGTCTTCACATCACCTCAACTTTCTTATCCCGCATAGATTTGGAATTCGCACTTGCTCCTAACGCCATATCTCGATGACACTGCGAGGTCTAACTTTCACCATTCAGTTTAAACATCGTTCAATATCTGAGTAAGACCAGAATCGTCAGGCCCCAGACCTCTTCCATCCCGTACAGATTGAAAGGCTCCAGGTTGGCCCGGATATAGGACCGTGTGGTTACTCGTTGCCACCATCTCTCAGTCTCACTCCACTCCATCAGCATCCCGATTATACGCTCTGGTGGCTCGACAGGGTTGACCATCTATGTTCTGATGTCGCGACTCGCGAGACAAGGACACGGGTGGGAGCAGGTGATGGTTCGATGCTCATCTGTCCCGAGCCTCTCAGTACTTACGTCCTGATACGAGGCACATTAAGCAAACGCCTTCATACTTATATCGCGACCATTGCACCTTTAATTGTGGTCAATAAAACTAAATCGACGATCTGATAATACCCAAGCTATTTCTAGATGGGTGAGTTCAATACCTTTTTTTAATCGAATGTGCAACTGATGGATTGTAGATTATGATGTACGATCTTCCTTCCAGAGCACTCTGGTGGTGGCGTATCTTTAGCACCAGTATAGGGGCCTCTGACTACTCCTAAATGCCATTGGGGTGCTATACGCAGGACCAACAAACATAAAACACCATCACAAGCCCTTGCGTTTCCCTACCGTCGGTGCCATTTCAGCGCATGCAATACCTCAGAATACCTCTCATCATAAAATGTATCCCCGTTTAACCCCGTCCCTGGATCGTCGTTTTCTGACATTTCCTATCTTTCCGATTTTCTTCCAGCTCTCATCACAAGCCTTGGCGCTGGTCCTAGAAAAGGACGGGCCAGTTTTCAAACCATCTACATTCTCCCATCACCCTTCATGCACCTACACCTGAAATGAGCGACGAAGAAATTATACCCCCTGTGACCGATGGAGAATATGCGACCTTGCTGGTCGATGGGACATTCATATTCTGGAAAGGTGTACCCATATTCGGGGAGTCCATTTTGTGGGGTACGTACCGTCCTCGAGGAACGTGCGAGAAAGACAATCAACTCGGTCATTGGTTTCTGTAGGAGTCTACTGCATCCTGGTAGCCTTCTTGACGTTTCGATTAACGTCAGTCTCTTCACACATATCCACCGGGCTCTCATCTGACGAACAATGCCCACTTTTCAGGAGACCGGATGGGCTACAAAGGTCCCCTCTACGGAACTGTATTTTGACACTTGTTCTTGTTATGTTTGCTACTTCGACCCTCCTCCTGGGCTTGAACATGGCACGGTTCATTGTGGGTGTCGACATCACCAACATGAGAGATCTGTCGGAGGGACAAACATTACAAGACAGAATTGAGGGCGCACGATTCCCAGATGAAGTGTTGCGTTTCGTACATGATACCGTGTTTTCCATCCAGGTATGAGTCGCTCACTTCTTCGATGCTCCTTGCGATCCTGATCATGTGCATACACCACTAGTTCTTGTTGGGTGTGACGGTTATACTATGGAGGATGCGGGCTGCGTATTCAAAGCAGCCAAGAACCATGATGGCAATTCCCGTTACCTTGTGGATAGCAGCGCTCTGTAAGTACCCCCAGCAAGTTTCTTGGAATTCTTACCCATCTCCGTTGATGTCTAGGTCTTGTTCCTGTTGAGCGGGCTACGAATGCTATGTGTTGGAACTTTTCTCGTGTTATCGCTCGGCAGGGCTTCTGCGGACCAAGTGAAAAGTTGTATTATGCACGGTGGGCATTCACTTTGGGAGCAAACGCGGTTGCCACTGCTATGATTGGCTATAAGGCATGGTAAGGGGCAATAACACAATCGGATACGTCGGAAGCTAAAACTCCTATAGGGAGAAACGTCCATCTGTACAGCAGCCCATCGGGTTTGATACTTATGAACAATCTCAAAGAAAGACAACGGTCTTGTTGATTGAATCTGGTTTTTTGTATTTGGTATTCTGGGTACGTTTCGGGGGCCTGGTCTGTTTTTTCGAGGTTTAGAAGCTAACCGGATCACTTAGGCCATAGCTTCGGTCTCTCTGGTACAGTTCGACTCATGGGGTCCAGGGATGGCATATCAGCAGAATATCTCATATATGGCAGATCAGTTTGCCGTACGTTCGCTCTTCCTCTCCGGTCATCAGGAGCATGACCTTCGGAATTACAGGGAATCTATCCAGCGTTGATTGTGATCTTCATTGACTTCAGACGGGGTATATGGGACCCTCCGGTGACAGCATCTCGCGTGGGACGGCACCGACTACAGTTTTCCTCTGCACCTGCACATTCGTCTGGTTTATCCAAATCGGACTTCACTGGTACGAAGAACAGTATCGCGCAAGGCTCCAACATAGCTATGGGTCCTCTGAGCAGCTCGAAAGCAACAAAGATATTGGGAAATTGAAGGGTTGAATTATTGTAGCAGTAGCAAGATGATGGGAGCCATCATATTTATTGTTTATTCGGAAATATGTAGCTGAACAGTCGGTCTTTATCATTTATTCATTATACGCGAAGTGCAGGAGATGGAATGCAAAGTGTTTCAATTATGCAATGGCATATGCTGATTACCTTACAATCAATTCAATCCTGGATAAATGGCTCCACCCGGCGCAACGTATGCCTGTAGAAAGGGTTATCGGCGACAGGTAGCATGTTTTGTTTCGCACTCACTTGGTTAACAGTGTCCCCTTGGTATGGGCTGAAGTGAATTCCCGGATCCTGAGCCTGGAAGCAGCCAGGTGTATGATGAAGATGATTTCAGCCAGCCATGAAGAGTACAGAGGACGTACGGAATAAGCTCCAGGGAACCCTAGGCCGGATGGGTTAAGGGAACCCCCGCCAGTGACCGTTAACTGCACACAAACTAAGGTGTAGGTTAGTAAGAGCTGAACCATACGTCAATAGAGTGAAAGCAGCATGCCAGGATAGAACTGAGCACCTCCGACGTTTGAAGCGCCGTGGAGAGCAAGATTCTCGTGGCGAAGAAGCTACAACGAAGACACAAATATGAAGAATGCAACAAGGTCTATTCATTTGGATTCTTACATAGCTACCAGAGGCGATGTTCTTCGGGATACGCACGGTGTAGGTAGCGTTGTTCTTAGCCAGCTTGTCGGAAGCCCATTCACCGTTTGAAAATGTGTCTTGTTGAATCTGGTCAGGTACAGACAGTTGAGTGCGGCTAAGGCTTAGGCATCCAGACACGAACCTTAAACCAAGGAGTACCTGTATCACCTTTGAAAGTAGAACAGTCACTTGTGGGACACCTCGCCATGTAGTTGATAACAGGGCCATAATGACCAAGTGGCCAGGTGTTCCACAACATGTCAACAGTGCCGCCAGCTGCAACGTTGGCTTGAATGGGACCCTGGGGACGTTCTCGTCAGTTTCTTGGTTTGAATAAGACGGCCAGGAAACAAACCGGGGGAAGTTTCGAATTTCCAATTGAGCAAGTAATATCTGCTGATCTAGGGTCTGCTATATAGCCAGAATCCTAAGGCCCAGAGAGTAAGTATCCAGCAATCGTCGAGTCGAGAACGTGAAGCGTTTACCGGCTTCGTCGCACGAACAACCCTCAGAGGCTGTCAGAAGTAGTCAGATCCTATTTTACATACTGTAAGCTAAAGGATCGAGGAACGATAACTACCTGAGGAGTGGTATACCCATCTACAAAGTCCATGAGTTTTTTCAAATCCTGCGTGAATATGGGGGGCGCTAGAGTAGAAATACCTTTGGTAACATCCCAGCCAGGGATATATTGCCCATTGATTCTAATGAGAGGAACATAGCCGTGGGCAGAAACTGACGAAGTGATCACTGAAGCAACAAAGACGAAGGTGGAAAGCAACATATTGCCTGTATGTGCAGTGCTCAGTCTCGAAATGAAGAGGCTTTATAGGAGACCGAGAGAGCTCAAGGCACGGAAGACCGTATTGTCATCTGCTTGAGATGTTTCCGTTTGCATCTATTGAGGGGTAAACTTCGAAGCTATTTCGGACTGCTGAGTCGAGCAGGTGCCTCCTCGAGCACGATTCCAACTTCGGTCGTCTGACAGCTTTGCTGCGATATCCGACTTTTTGACGGGATGTAAGACTAGTGGATATGCATTGACAAGTGTTAATAATGCTCGTTACTTACCTGCTACCTAGTCAACTGGAGCGTGAGGATGCCATAACAGACAGCTGCTGGCGTTTGCCTTGAGAATAAAACGTAGTTTTTTGTAAAATAGGCGAATTTCCGTCTTTTATTCGGATAATCCTACCTCAGAGCATGCATACTAAGATCATTTAGACAGCAAGTGGCCAATATGCGCTTGCGGCGATCTTGGGTCATCCGGAATAGTCTGACCGTTATCCGATGGATAAACAAGACGAGCCTATCCTATCCTATCCTATGATTCCTATCAACACACGATTCTCGTTTCTTTCTGTGACACGAGTTCGTCTTTGTGTTGATCATGGTGGCGTAAAACAGAAGGGGCGTGAGATATTTCAATTGGGGGAATAGCATGGCATTGAATTTCAAATCCATCACATTTTGCATCCTATCCCCGAACAACCATCTCATGGCACCCTCTTTTCCACAGGAGCTTCCGTGGGTTAAAAAGCTACCTAGCTGGCGAACTAACATGGACGATTGGGTCAATGAAACCGATCGACATTGCAAACGACGGTTCAACCCTAACTTGCCTCTCGAGAAAGATTACCATGGAGGTGATACAGATGAGGGGTATAAACAGCGATTTAATCCGGATGTACTGCAGGAAATGGTCAGTTTCCGCCGCTTTATGTGCTCCCAGCAATTCGAACTTTCCTCTCTTGCTACCGAACATCTGGTGGATGATTTGGAAGAAAAGTGGACCGTACTGAGCCCCGCTCGACGAGAGGAGCTTTACAAAGCAGCCTTCAAGAAGCAAGAAGAAATGACCCGTTCGGATATACTCCCCTTTTTTGAAACCGAAAAGTTAAACTGTCCCGAGTTGACCATGGATGAGTTGCAAAGGAATTCTGGTCGTGGGTTTATCGATCTCTTAAAGAAGTTCCTACTCGACAACAACGACGAAATACCTACACAACCCGTTCATCTACCGAATGAGATGTTTGACCGTTTCATAAGGTGGGACGAGAATGAGAAACTTGCGGAAAAGAAGACCTGGTTGCATTTCCGCAGGCTGCAGCGAACTCAACACATCGGTGGGTTCACACAGTGATGAGTCAGACATTGAGGCTCACATATCAGCAGTTATGTTTCTCAAGCTAGTGCTCTTTGCCTACGACGGGCATCTTGAGCACTACCAGTTCGTGTCTATGACACACGAGCACTCCAAGACGAACGACACACTACGAGACAAAAAGGACATGATCAATGCGTTGATGGGATCGTCCTCCGCTGGCAAGGAATTCCGTAAAGAGGAATCTCAACGACGGAAGGATATGGCCCTCTTCTGCGACAATTGCTTGAAACCTGAGATGAAAACCGTCAACGGTATCAGGATGAGTGTATGTCAGCCATGCAAGAAAGTCGGAAGAGAGGTACGATATTGCGATCGGTATGATCCTACATGAAAAACGTGCCTCTATCGACTACTAATCAGGCGCAACAGGGCATGCCAGAAAGCTGCTTGGAAAGAACATAAGAAAGGTTGCGGCAAGCCATTTGGTAAGTCTAACTCATTATGTCCAGAATTGTACTATAACTTGGCAATAGATATTTCTTCTTTGCAAGACGATGCTCCCGCTTACCAGAATGATTTCGCCCAACCTGTCCGGCCAGACATCAAGCCTGCCCCAAAGACCTTCAAACGATCCGCACATCTCCTCAAACAAATTAAACACCTTAATGCACACCCTGAAAAGGACTACTTCCTGTTCACTGATCCATACGTCGACGACAATTACGTTGGTTCAGTGTCCCTGGATGAGATTCACGGTGCCGCTGCGTTTGTTATCATGAGGAACAGAGCAATGACTTCTGGGGAAGAAGGTGCTCTGCTATACATCCAACGTGTTTTGCAGAATCGTGTTCCGGGGCCAGAGCTTAACTGGCAGCTTAGAAATGAGTATGGCGATTCCTGGATAGCTCTTGAGGAGAAATTAGAGAGAGGAGGGAAGCTACCAGATGTCAGAGAAATACCACGAGAGGAGGTTGACGAGGCCCTGTTAGTTTTGCAGAAGTTGAACCGGTTTGAGGAACTGGTCGAATTCGTCCCCGGAAAAGGGAAATCTCAACCCCGAGGAATCCAGGTCTGTCATGCACACCGGTCTATACAAACTCTTATACTCACGTTGTTGTCTAGGTTGGCCCCAAAAAGGATGTGATGGTTATTGCTCAATTTCCGACGTTTGACATCGGTATAGTTAGCAACCTTGCTCCGGCCAAAATACCAAAGAAGCGCGTCCCGCAGACAGGAAAGGGGCTTAACTTTCGTGAGTCTTTTGTGTAATTCGTTTTGTCGGATCGTGTTTAATCCCCCATAGTCATCCCGGAGTTGAAGAAACGAGATGATTGGGCACAACGGTCATCCGCATTGGAGAAGCAGATTAACTATCTCAAGGCAAACGAGGATACCGACTATATTCTTTTTGGGCCTCGCGGTCCCGAGGCGCTCACATTCATCGAACCTACAGAGGCTATGGGTTTCCTATACTACCGTCAACGGCTTTTCGAACATGGAGGAAGTGATATAGATGCTCTCGCATACCTCCTCCTCACCTTCGAGAATGCGTTGAAAAGGAAGAAGCCTCAGAGACACGAATGGATCAAGCAGTTGGAAATGGAGTATGGCGCCATTTACGTTGAACAAGCTCGGGATGCTCTTGTAGAAAACCGCACCAAGTACAGGAGGCGTGATGGGAAGATTTGCGACCGGGTACAAATCCCTGTTGTGAAGGAGGAATTGAACAAAGTACTTCCAGTTGTCTGGGAGACGAGGTATGGGAAGAAATAGGATCTCCTAGTGGATGCGGATGTCCGTCTCTCGACCGCAGAGCGTCACCAACAAGTGCTGTTGGTGGCGTCGATGACTTTCCTCTCCATTATTATAGTAATCGTCGACCATGTCTAAAGCATTGACACAACGTTCTAGATCATGGAATATCTGGCTAGTGTCGTAGGCACCTGATTCATCGCAAGTTATTGGTTCTTTCGTTTGTCCGGTGTTATCTCAGTGGCCTTAGGAGGCTGTTAACTACATTAAACATGTCAAGACTATCTTCGCTTGATCATCTAGTGGGCTAGAATACATTTTTGCTTTCATTCATCATTGTAATCCAACATAACTGCGTGAGCCATCCATAAGTACCCTTTCCCTTCCTCGACCCACTATCCGAATGAGCAATAACACCGAGGTGCCTCTGCCTACTCTTACAAGCGGCGAGTATGACGTTCTGCGATCGGATGGCCAGTACATCTTGGAAAATGTTCTCCCTATCGTCGGCGGGTCAGTGTTATGGGGTATGTTAAGTGTATGTGGAGATGATGATCCATATTGACCGGCTGTTCTTAGGAATCTACTTGGTCTTGATATCCTTCTCTACGCACACTCTACGAAAAAGGTGATCCCACCGTCCTGCCTTGGAGATCGTAACATTTACATCGCTTCTCGCAGCCGCCCAAACACAGACAGCCATCCCAAACGCTTTATGCTCATTGTCACCCTCCTCATGTTCTCTATGTCGACTTCCCTTCTGGCAATCACTATTTATAGGACTACTTCAGGAACTTACATCTATAATCTTTCGCCACCAAATTATGAGGAGACTCTGGACGACAGAGAAATGCGGCTGGAACTCACAGATTCTATTGCTTTCTTCCTCTACGATACTATATTCTCGTTAGAGGTTAGCGTGATACCTTTTTACTTCTGCCCTTGCTCTAACAGTGTTACCAGTTTCTACTTGGGGACGCTATTGTTGTCTGGAGGACATGGGCAATTTACAAGGATAATAGGACCATCATGATCCTACCGATGTCACTTTGGACTTCTGCGCTAGGTATGTAGGTTTCGAGTGGTACACAGGGCCCGATTTCCTATGATAGCTGGCTACTCAGTTCTCTTGCCTGTGCAACGGATTTTGTGGGTAAAATGTTCGCATTTCTCATTTGACATCAAGGACCCCCATCTTTGTCACGTCAGTGACGCCCTGTATAGAACAGGATGGGCGTTGAGCATGGGAACCAACGCGGTTGCGACGTCTCTGATAGCAATTAAAGCTTGGTTCGTATCCTTTTGTCACGTTTAAAAGTAAACGCTCTTGCAACCGAAGTACATCGCCCTTCAGGAGACATCGGCGGCTGATCAGGTCAACGATGGGGAAACCTGTCAAAATGTCGTTGGTAGAGAAAATTATGGCCTTGCTAGTGGAATCTGGGGCGATATACCTGATCTTCTGGGTAAGTAGAAAATACTTAGGTTCGTTTCTTATGCTGACAATTCTCTTAGGGAATGTTGTCCTTGAATTTGGCATCATTCGAATGGTTTTCGCCAATAGATGTGTACACCTCCGTCATTGTAGTAATGGGAGATCAAATTGTTGTGAGCATGTCGCAAGATGTTGATATGATGACACTAAGTCCATGTACAGGGTCTATACCCTACCCTGATTACTGTGCTAGTCATATTCCAGAGAACCGTTTGGGACACAGAGTCGAGTGACGATACCACTCGAGTTGAGAGCCACGTACACTTCGAACTCGCCAGAGAAACATCGTGCTCAACAGCAGAATCTTGATCTCCTGTAGATTTTGGTTTCGCAGGTAGAGATTCTCGGACCCAGCCTAACTGCGTTATTTGATGATCGATACTATGTCGGATTCGTTCCAAGCAAGTCTAAAGCTAAAGAATAGAGGATTGTACATTGACTAGAATGCTGCTTCCAACGTGGTACAAACTATGGAGAAAATGTATTAGTATGTAAAGCAGACTGAGAGAAGGAAGATTTCTTGTGGAATATACCTGAATCACACATATAACTCTGCCATGCATACAAGTCGATTTTTGCTGCCACGGTTCTTGGTTTGTCAAGTTATCATGGTGGGGCGTGAGAGATCTCCGAGGACGTCTAGAATCATAGAATCACGTTGCCGATCTCATATCTGACCGACCACTTCCCATGGCCCACTCATTCCCTCAAGAATTTCCGTGGTCCAAAAGGTTGCCGAGTTGGCGGACTAACATGGATGATTGGGTCAAGGAGACCGATCGGCACTGCAAACGACGATTTAACCCAAACTTGCCTCTCGAGACAGATTATCATGGGGGTGATACCGATGAGGGGTATAAACAACGATTTAATCCGGATGTGGTGCAGGAAATAGTCGGTTTCCGTCGGTCTTTGTGCAAAGAGCACTTCGAGCTGTCCTCCCTTGCTGCCGAACATTTGGTGGATGATTTAGAAGAAAAGTGGACTGCACTTAGCCCCGCTCGACGGGAAGAGCTTTTCAAAGCATGCTTCAGAAAGCAAGAAGAAGTTAACTACTCGGATTTGTTTCCGTTTTTTGAAACGGAAAAACTAAACTGTCCCGAGCTGACCATGGATGAGCTGCAAAGGAATTCTGGGCGCGGGTTTATCGATCTCTTAAAGAAGTTTCTGCTCGACAATAATGACGAAATACCCACACAACCATCTCACCTACCAAACGAGATGTTTGACCGTTTCATAAAGTGGGACAAGAATGAGAAACTTGCGGAAAAGAAGACCTGGTTACATTTCCGCAGGCTGCAGCGAACCCAGCACATTGGTGGGTTTGTACTATGCCATGTTAAGCTCCGAAGCTCACACATCAGCAGCCGTGTTTCTCAAGCTAGTGCTCTTTGCTTATGAAGGGAATCTCGAACGCTCCCAGTTTGTGTCTTTGACCCACGAACACTCCAAAACAAATGACACACTGAGGGACAAAAAGGAGATGATCAATGCGTTGATGGGATCGTCTTCTGCTGGTAAAGAGTTTCGTAAAGAGGAATCTTTACGACGCAAGAACATGGCACTCTTCTGCGACAATTGCTTGAAACCTGAGATGAAAACCGTCAACGGTATCAGGATGAGTGTATGTCAGCCATGCAAGAAAGTCGGCCGGGAAGTACGATATTGCGATCGGTATGCATTTGCCACACTTTCATTCAGTCCTTTTGACTCAATGAGCATTACAGCGCATGCCAGAAAGCTGCCTGGAAAGAACATAAGAAGGGCTGTGGAATGCCTCTTGGCAAGCACAATTTCTCCCGTCAAGGTCGTCGCATCTAACCTTCGCGATAGATATATCTTCGTTGTAAGCCGGTCAGGAAGAGGTCAAAGCACAAGATTTTCGTCCTGGATAAGCAACAAAGTGTGATGAACGTTCGCAGTCCTATTGTAGTTATCATTTGTGTTGGACATGTAGATTAGGCGATGGACAGAGTCTCAAAGACCCCAGTCGACGGACATCAGCAATTGCGATGGTTCCTTCGCCTTGTGTACATTAAAATCCATGGAAAATTCCTGCCTATCTGCAAGCATTGTCGTCATCTTCGAGTAGCGCCTGTTAGAGACCATATAACATGCCAGACTCCCTCTTCAGCTAAACACACTTAATTTAGGGGCATATCGACATCCCATTCCTTGGGTGATCACACAAGGGGACACTCAGTTGGCAGTTCAACAGGTTTACAGAAAGTGAAACGCAAGTTTGCATCACTACCAACGCGACAGAATAGTTCCAGGGTCCAGACTCAACCCGGTGGTATCCGCTGATGTTGTTCAGAAAATGTTGACGCAGACATTGACATTGGGGTATATCCAGCTTCACAAGACTTTTTGATTGGTCTCATAAGACTAGCAGTGAGAAAGGCAGACTCTGAATTGTTCCACTCTCTATGATTCAAGTCAATATTACGAGACGAGATACCGAAGGGAAGAATACGCACAAACTACTAGACAATGCAACAATACCGTTCCTCATGGGTAGAGCTCCTCCGTGGTCAAGATACCTGGATTTGAAACTCGATTAGAACTGAAAAGAGACTAGGTGATGAACGGCATTTACCCAACTCCTCCCTCAGAGGCTTCAACTCGTCAAGATAAGCCTGGTATTGCGACTTGTTCTCCACCTTCTCCTTGATACCCTCAAAGATACGGACAGCAGTAGCATAGTCATCGACTCTGCGTGCAGCACGGACAGCCTCCTCGACAACGGCTGGTGAGGGAACGAGATCATGTGCAAAGCAGTTGTTAAGTCCTCTCTGGACCTCAAAAAGATCTTCGGCCTGCTTGAAAAATGCAATATAACGGTCGGAGAAAGCCTCGAAGGACTCTTCAGCGTGACCGTGAGCTTTGCGGACGGCCATGGCGCGCGCAGGGAGAGTCACGGTCTGAGTGACGGGGCGGGCACTTCGCAGAGCGGTGCGGAGGATTTGGGAACGCATCATCATCGTGGTGGTGGTCGATGGTCAAGGAGCAATAGAACTTGCAAGCTGTGGTTGTGGAAAAGAGCGGGACGGAACGAGGTCACAAAAATACAGACCAAACAAATCGTGGGAGTTGTCGGGATGGACCGGGGTCTGGAACGCGGGGCCTATCAACCTTGACGGCCACTCTGATGCTCTGGATTACTTCCCTGGATATATATCTTATCTCTCTGCTGATTTGCACTGACCTCCTCTTAATAGCGGGAATTCTGTGAAATGAAGCTCTGTAACAACTCTACGAATCAGGAGTTCCCTTCAATTTTACTTCAGGGAAACGCCACCACCGGTCACTGTGGTTGCCCTGAGGCTAGGGGCCGCATTCTCAGCTCAACCTCAAGCTTGTAATTGCATCCCAAACTCGGAATCAACATACCATACTTCCCCGCTTCTTCATCGAGGCACAAAAGACGTCGGAGCACTGAGGCATGCGACTTATCCGTTCCGTTACACCGCCTCGTCAATAACTGTGGCGAAGTACTTAAAGACGGGCTGTACGCAATCCATCAACAATCCTTACCCCTGATTCTCCCACAGGCTACTCAGCACGCTCACATCCAAGGCTGAGAGCTACGTGTAGGCCACACGCCACTGCTCGCCACGTTGAAGTACCTGGTGCTTTGACTTTTGCTTCTGAACCTTCACCTTGAGGCTGGTTAACTCCTGAAGATTAACCCGACGATGTGTACTCATTCCTTCGAAGACGTTCTTGATCCTGATTCCCATTCCAGCGCTCTTTCAGTGAAACAAACCTCGTATGTATCTGGAGACACCACTGCACAAACTTTTTGACGTTCAGATTTGTCTCAAGCTAAAATCCATATTGTGGCACATTTCTCTCTCCGTCTTTCCGCATAACCTATCAGGATCCCCGCATTGAACTCTCCTCTCCAATTATATAACGTTATATGATATCATCCATCTCCTACCACCGGGTACGTCGAAAGCCTGTTCATCAATACATGATTGTCGGAGGACAAAGCAATCCGTTCTCCGGTAAGCATACGGAGCCGGATTAGGGCTTTCCGAAGGATTTTATTTTCGCTTCTGAGACCCGAGAATGCGGAGAATAGTAGTGAACATAATGGTGTAGTGGAATATTAACCCGGTAGACGAGTCTCCTGCAGAAGGACCACGGAAAATGATCTCGGTGGAGGTCCTCAATTCATTATCCGGGAACCTACATTATCATAGTCTCTACGATGAACTATGTAATAACCTCTCGTCGGCCTCAGGGTTAATCTAACCTTAGAATAAACCAAAGGGTAGGTAGACCTCGTGCTGCCTTGGGAACAGGAAGAAATATCTCAATCTTCCTGCTGCAACTCCTTCTTCAAAACATCCGCAGAGATTATCGTCGCGCATTAAAGATATTCACAAAAGAGAAATGGCATCCTACTCAGGCATTGGTAATAGAAGGCTTCGTGTTGCTTGAGCGACACATGTGGTGTGGGGAGGGTGATATCATGGCAAGTGATTTTTCTGGCCAATGGAAACATAGTAGAYYCACCCCATCCCCCAAGTCCGCATAAAGCACGTCAATCATTCCAAAGCAACGCGCTTCAAGGGAGTTCCCGATTCAATGCGTGCGCGTGGGTGTGCCTTTCATTCATTCAATTCACAGCCATCCTTCCAGTCTCTGTTCCGAACACTGGAGAGTCCGTGTCGATCCCTCAATTTGCTTCCGTTTGACGGGACTAGGGAAGACTAGGGACACATGTTAACGGAAGAAGAATTTTAGAAAGTCGTAAGCATCCTTCCCCTCATCCTCCGACAAGATCCTTGGGGAGTAAATCGATGCCTCGTGCGAAGTGTGGCGCGTCGTTAATCTCCACTGTGCATAGGTTTCTAGGACGGAAGAGACTATGGCTTTACACTTATCCACAAGTTCTACTCGTACCTACTGATATCACAAAAATATCGCAACGTCGAGACTCGAGAGATGCTGATGAAAAAGATAGAATAGAGAGGTAAGAACGGTGATGGTATCTAATCACATTGCCGAGTGAGTAGCGCTCGTATGCAATATTGCGACGTCATAGGCCCGATTGGCTGTGAAGGAGACCGAACCTGTGCTTCCTACGGATCCTCTGTTGCACCATGAAGGGGGATCACCTCCGTACGCTTGTACCGTTTTGGATTGGTAGAATCCTTGAACGCAATAAGCCTGAACGCGCCCGCAAGTAAATCGGTGGGAGGCGCTGGGCCAGGGTGCGAGCAAAAGCCTCGTGGTGTGACTCTGGATTGCGATCAATGACTAACTAGTGTCAACAAAAGGATTACGTGACACCCTCGGTCCTGCCTTTGGTGTGGGTGTGTTTTCTGCAACTCTCTCTGCTACGACGACGAGCAGAAAGAGATAATTTTTGTTTGGCTGGAGAGGTATTGCCTGGGTACACAGGATCGGCAGCCGAAATTCTATGACGCAAGCTGTGTTTTGGCGTCGGTTCACAGTTCCTTAGGATAATTGCTGTCCACACAGCCTCATCGACCGAGTTCTGTCCTCCGTGCTTCTTTCTCACTGCAAAAGACAAAGGGGGGTATAAATACCTGTTCATTTTCTGAGCCATGGCGACTCATCCCTCATCCCACAACAACAAATCTTCGCCGAGATTCAAGAAAGGGTCTATTGCATCTATCACCAATCCAAATCCAAATCCAACAGACTCATCTTCCCCCTCTTCCTCCACATCTCCAATAGATCCCCAACGTCCAATGGAAATGTACCCGTCATACAACCACATGTCTTACCCTGTCGACCAGTCTGCTATTTATCAACAGCAACAACAGCAGCACCCTTCACAGATGACTCACAGTCCACAGGGAATGTCACCCTATTTGCCTCAGGGGGGCCCACCAATGCACCAGCAGCAACAGAACTCTGGTAGTCGAGGAAAGAGGCTCTCTCCAGACTCGATGATGGCCATGGATTCAGCCCCCTCACAGGTACGCAAGTACGCAGCCGCACCTTCGACGTCGAAAAAGGACGTCCAGATGCTCTACATGAGCAACCCACCCTCCGCAGGTGGGCCAAAGGGTCGCCGTGCCCGCTCCCAACCCTCTGACGAGGAAGACGACGAGCTCACGGAAGAGCCCCCTGCGCCGAATGCCACTGATCAGGAGAAGATCGAGTGGAAGAGAAGGCAGAACACCCTCGCTGCCAGGCGCAGCAGGAAGCGCAAGCTCATGTACACCCAGCAGCTCGANGGCACAGTCGAGAAGCTCACCATGGAGAAGGAAGTCTGGAAAACGAGGACGATGACCCTCAAGCATCTTCTCCACTCCCACGGCATACCCTGTCCAGACTTTAAAGATTAATTTTCCTTCGTGACATGACTATCCTCCATCGTCGCAACTTGGGTCGAAGTTTCATTCCCCACATCTATTTTATCCTTCGAGGAGAAGGGAACGTCCGAACCATGCACCATGTAGGTCTCCTTATATTCCACCAATTTTCTCTTGGCTTACGATCCCCTCTTCAGTGCTATATATGTTCGCCCAGCAGCTGCCCCGCTTGCACTACTCTCACCAGCAGCCCCGCTTTCCTGCTCGTCAGCAGGTCCCTTCCTTTCTTTCTTACCCCCTCTTCCACGCATCCNGTATAACACTCGGAATCTCTTTACGTCTTTTTGGGCTTCCCTCTTACATATCCTTATGTTTCGTCGAGTACTTTTTTCTTCTCTCTCTCAAAAAGACTTTTCTTTCTGTGTGTAAACTGCGTCGTGAATTTTAGCTAGTTAGTTACCTATGATCATCCCCTTCTTACTGTTCTATTCTATCCTCTTCTTTTTCCCCCTTTGCAATCAATCGACAGAGCGCATTTGTTTCCAGCACAACTTGTGAGGAGCACCCTATTGTCGGGGGATAATAATAGGCCACACACTCTGACAATAATCCTTTCAGCAGTGTACTCATTGGGACACAATTCGTGACGACTCAGGATCTCGCGGGGTTAAGTAGGACGCTGCTTCTTTCAGATCCAAGCATAAATGAAAGGGAGTCACCTTGTATACATGTAGAGTCACCTCCTCCGTCAACGGACTTTCGTCCACGTGCGGCGATCTTTTTCTTTCTTCGAAGAGGTGACGCGCTGTGAATCACCCTATCTTTCCTCGGGATTCAATTTACAAGTCAAAGATAATATACGCCGCCAAAGAAAGGACAGCGTAGAAGGGATTCGTCGGAAGGCTCCAAAATGCTACTCAGTGCTCTTGAATATATTTCCTAGACGACATGTTCCACAAGGTGTTGGTTGTACTGTGTCCATACGAAGTGGGAGCATGCGGAAAGATCTGGATGTTCWTTGGACCATAGGTACTTGGCTCCAGTGGAATTTCTTCGGTGCCGCACCCAGCTCGGTGCTTGACGGCCTACAGCCCAAAAATATAGACTTGGGCGTCGTGTCTAGTTATAAACTTTCGTTCCTCGGCTATCTATGGGACAATACATTTTCGAGGGCAAAGAGCTCAGCAGGTCTAATTAACCGTGCGGAATCCAGTTTCGTAGTAATGTTACAACCAAATTGCAACGCGCTTGAGTTTTGTGGACCAAGATCACAGCATGGGAGGTACTCAAAGACCTCGTATGACAGTGAATCTCGTTCATTTTGAAGTAGTGAAAGAGATAGACATCAAACAAATAAACGCACATTGTCGTTTAAATTCTACAAAGCATCCTCCACTGCCAGGATCCGTGAAAACGACCCATCATCGTCGCGCACCATGAAAAGGATGGAAGACCCGAGTTCGATCACACCGGCAACACGGACCGGACTCACTCCGGTCCTCAAAGTAATAGCCGGACGGAGACTGGTATGGTTCTTCATCCCTTCCGCGTCCGCGTGTTGTCTCGAAAAAAAAGGAGGTTCAATGTGGCTTTTGTCCCGCACCTTATCAAAGTCCATCTCCCTTCACCGACTACCATCTCTTAGAATGGCTTCCACCTCAGCACTCTTAATCCCCCACGACCCACAAGCTCCCAGTGCAACTCATGCATGGCCTGCAGTCGTAGACAAAGTTCCGAAGGTTGGAACAACTCGTGTTTTGTACAAGGAAAACGGCATTGCGGCACTTTCTTCGCTAGGAGAGGATTTCGGGAAGAAAGAAGGTCATGAAAGGACAGAGATTGTTCGGAAGACTGTAGGAAGTGCTGTCAAGACTTTGAAAGCATTAGAGGAAGTCGGAGAGGTAGTTATCGATGCGGATCTGGATCCATATGCTGCTGGTAATTAATTATTCANGTGACCTTTTTTTCTTTCTGCTAACTGGAAGTATGTATAGCTGTTGCGGCCCATTTGGCTCGGTATAACTTCACATTAAAGACAAAACCCACTGTTTCGAAGTTCGATCCAAGATCGAAAGAAACTGTGTCGGATAAGATTTCCCTGAAACCCCTGAAAGAGTCAAAGGCATGGGACGAAGGTGCTATTGTTGCAGAGGCTCAGAACCTTGCGAGAACGGTATGTCTTCCTTTCGATGGTTACGTTTGGCTGGCTAAGTTCGACACGCACAGCTCATGGAACTTCCGGCGAACATGATGACCCCAACAGTATGAATTTTGTTGTGCCTCGAGACCTAATCCTAAAAGCTGTTTTATAGTTGTTCTGCGAACGCGTCAAGACCGAGTTTTCAGGAATACCTAACGTAGAGATTATTGTGCGTGATGAAGGTAAGCTGTTTCGCTGAATCTTGGTCTACTCATGTATTGACTTTTTCGCCGTAGAATGGGCAGAGAAACAGGGAATGGTGAGTTTTCGTATCCATCCATCGAAACTGGCCCTTTATCAATAGCCAATAGAACACTTTCCTCTCCGTGACTAGAGGAACAGACGAACCTGCTAAGTTCCTAGAAATGTGCACACGCCCGTCCTCCTTGATATCGGTTTAAAATACTGACATACGTACATACTCAGTCACTATACACCAAACACCGCATCACAAGAGAAGCCTCTCGCCCTCGTAGGGAAGGGTATCACCTTCGATAGTGGAGGAATCAGCTTGAAGCCTGGAGCAGTGTGTTCTATCCCTACATTGTCTGACTGTTATCTTACCCAAGGCTTGCTAGGGAATGAAGCTTATGAGAGGAGATATGGGTACGTGTGTGTTGTCCTTTTCTGAAAACTACGCTAACGGTAACCCTATTCCTCAGGTGGGGCTGCCACGGTCGTAGGAGCAGCTTTAGCCATTGCCAAGCTCCGCCTTCCGTATGTTCTGGTCCAATTACTCTGTCTGCTCTTCTAATGTTGTCGTTCAAGCATCAACATGGTCACCGTAGCAGCTTTGACGGAGAACATGCCTGGAGTGAGTGTGCTAAACTCGTCTATGGTGTATTATTGCCTGACTAGTTGCCGTCTTTCTCGTAGCCTAGCGCAACCAAGCCTGGAGACGTGTGAGTTGTAGTGAGACCCGGTCTTGTGGTGTATCTGACATCTTTCAGGATCTACGCGATGAATGGCAAGAGTGTCGAGGTGGACAACACGGATGCTGAAGGCCGTCTCGTTTTGGCTGGTAAGTAAAACCTCTGTGTATTGCACGCTTACTTAGAGTACCTCTGTAGATGCTATTTACTACGCGGCAATGGCTTACAAGCCCGAAACACTCATTGACGTCGCCACTCTCACTGGGTACCTACGAGCCCTTGACTCCTTCCACCTTATACTCATTGGAATGTTGACAGTGCCATGGACATTGCACTAGGCGAAATATTCACCGGTGTATTCACGAACTCCAGCTCCCTATACGATACCCTCCATGCTGCAGGGAAGAAAGAACACGATCGCGTATGGCGCATGCCTTTGGATGAGGAATTCGGACCTCAGATCTACAGCTCAAATGCTGATCTCTGTAATGTATGTGTTTCCTTTCACTCTGTTTTTAACTACCTTATCAAATCAATGTTTGGGTAGACTGGTGGTAGACCAGGAGGATCGTGCACCGCTGCACTCTTCTTGAAGGCTTTCCTCCCGGAAGACTCTAAGATCGAATGGGCACATATGGATATTGCCGGTGTCATGGAGGTTTGTGGTTCTTCCCACAACACCAGCATTTCATTAAAACCTTCCCTAGGCTACTAGACCGACACCGTACATGGAGAAGGGAATGACAGGGCGAGGGGTCCGTGTTTTGGTCCAATACGTGCGGGATGCGACTGTGAAAGCATAAACATCTCGATCTGGAAGTAACAGAGCTGGATAGACATAGGTATAGTAGGCTCGATAAGGCAACCCTCCAACGTGGAACGTAGGAGGGGCTTGTAACAAAGTAGACTTTTGTAGTGGCCGTTGCAAGGTGACTTGAGCAGAGNCTCCTGTCTTCCACATTCGTTGTATCGACTAGCTTTGGGGAGAGAAGTTGATTGTACGAACCTAAACAATGCTGTCAAATTTTTTGAGAATTTTCCGCTCCCTCTATTCCCTCCCACAACTTCGTCGAGGTCGGGGAAGATTTGTAGTCTTTTCTAATGAAACTCTAATGAGATCGATAAGGATCACAAAATGATGGTTTGTGATGACCGATGCACTCGGCCCCCGCACAACTTCATACTGTGATCTTGCGCTGAACGTTTATATGCCGTCTGGACCCCAGATCCGTGCCCAGAAGCTAGCCGCTGCAGAGTCAGCCATTAGTGGTGCAGGCTGGCGAACCACCCACGAGTTCATAGATGCATTCTATGCCTCCGATCCCAACGCCTCTCGCGGACTTGTCTACTATGAAGGACGAGATTATCTTCCCGAGAAGATCCTGGATAGTTGGATAAAGACTGTANCCAACGGGCGCTCTCGCGATGAGCTTGATATGGTCATCACTCGAAAAGCGACGGACATAATGGTTGCTGAATCAACAAAGGCATACCGCAACCCAAATCTCCATCTAAGTTCCTCTGGCCTCGACATTCCCTACCTAACCACGGATTTTGCATTTGATAAGATTTCCTCTATCTATACATCCACTCTTCCCTGCCTCTGCTTCATGCTGAATGCACTATTGATGACCGAGAATGACTATGAAAGGAATAAGAAGGTAGAGAAAGATGACAAGGAAGCTATGAGTGAAAGCACTCTCTGCTGAGGCCACTACTGAATTCAAGAGAGACCGGGGAGGATTTTGCYGCTGAGGTGTTGTAGGCATAGATTCAGGTAGTGGAGAGTTCATCGCTGTTACAGATAGGGGTCTCCGATGTGTAATCAATTGCTCGTAATACAAATCATAATATTGAGACTACAAAAATCCTAATGGAAATTCCACTCCGCAACCGGCTCATATTTGGTTGACTTTGGTACAAGACCCTCCACACGTGAGGCACGAACTCGGAGGCGGCTTGATTTGAGACTATACTCATTTGAATGACTCGTGGGTTCTATTTATTGGATTTCGACATTTCCCATGACCCCATAAACGTATCGGGCCGTTTGATAGTCCCAGCATGTCTTTAATCAATGCTCAAGGTCAACTGGAAAGATCACAAGGGTTTGAGTCGAAGTCGAGATGCAAGGAAGAGGGAAGGAGAAACAATATCAATTGGCGCCGGTCCGGAATCGGTAGAATAATAGATCGCGGTGTCGTGATCATACATAACATGTTTTATATTATTATAGATGGAGCTGTCGCGTTGAACCCAGTCTCAACAAGCCTTGCGGTGGTATCATCAATGCTTATATCCCCCAAAAACCTTTCTAACAATCTGGCCAACTCTGTGTTTTCATGAGACCCTCGGAAATTGAGGCAATAANGGTTTTCAAAGCAGAAAACATCTACATCAGTTGCACTAGTAGTTCAAGTAAGCAAAATATATATTCACAGGTACAAGATAGGCTTACGTGTGTCCTCCCGTCGTCCAGTTGACACCCACGCGCCGATTCACAATTGAGACGAGCGCATCCAAGACGTCTCCTGCATCGTCACCCGATTCCAAAACGGCTCGGGCCTAGGATTTATCCAAGTAAGGTCACTGCAGTACCGGAAAGCAACACAAAATACATGCCTCTTCATCAGAGAAGTCGGCGAGGCCGAGGTTAGCTGCCACTAGGGCCTTGATATCGTCGGTGGACAGTTCTCTTCTTCCGGCCTCATCTATAATCATATTCGCTGTATAGAACGCGGAATGAGAAGCCCTGGATACAGCGAGAGCTGTAGAAGCATATCAGATAGAGAGCAATACAGAAGCGGGATGCGAACACGTACGATCCCAACCAAAAGGTCGTCCTACAGGGCTCCTCTCATTCGTTCCTAGGCCAAGGCCACCAGTCTCATGATCCGAAGTACTCACGAACAGCGTATCATCGCCCCGCTGGTTTAAAGCTGCCACCCTATTCTTCACTGTTGTTGCTGTGTCTACTATTTCCAATGCGCCGCTCAATGTCCCTATCACGTCGTTGTCGTGCTGAGCTGAATCCGTGACTTCGCTCTCATAAAAAAGGAAAAATCCCTTGTCGGAATCTTCCGTAGCTGCGAAAAGCAGTTCCAATGCTTTGTCGACCATGTCAGGGAGGCTGGGTTGCATGGTTGTGTTTCTGTCAATACGATATGCAATGTCCTCAGAAGCAAACAGCCCAATGAGAGGTAACGAGTCCGCTGCGGATAGTTCTGCGGGAGTCAGAGCCACGGTCCAGTCGATCGAGGGTAGTGCCCTCGCTTCAGCAAGCAGATCACGGTCATCACGCCTGCAAGAATCTGTCGCGTTTTGAGGCAAGAACGCGCACAACCCACCCCCGAGTATCAGATCTGTGGTATGCCCGAGAGGATGGTCAAGTCCAAGCTGTTGTTGGGCGATGAACCACGCGTCATTACGACTGAAGGAATGCGAATTGAATGCAGCCGGAGACGCGTCCCTGACGTAGTAGAGATACTTGTCAGTGGTTGCTCAAGCCTGTAGTGGACCACGAACCAAACGTAGGACGTTGTTACAACCCCGGTCATATATCCTGCTGACTTCGCAGCTTCGAGAAGAGTCCCAAGGAGCTTCACCTCGGGGTCTACTCCCAGCTTTCCATTATCCGTCTTGAATCCACTGGCAACGGCCACTGCTCCAGCGGCGCTGTCTGTTATCTGTAGAATGATTATATGACCTATTCACACATTGATCTAATAGAGACGTGGTACCAAGCTTGACGCAGATCCCGTCCGCGACCTCCCAATAACGTCGTCCTCCATGGATGTCTCCAGACCGGTATATTCAAGTACATTCCCCGTGTCGAGCACTATGCCATTGAGGAAGTGACTTCAGAAGATATCGAAGAGGTGTCGATGGTCCAGCTTACTCTGAAGGTATTGACGTGCCATAGGAAGTACATTGGGACCCACTGGATGACGAGCAACGGTGAGCAGCAATTAAAGGATGTACCAATGAGAGAAGAAAAACGTACTCCCGTCTGTCCACCCTATTTGTGTATATCATTAGCCATGGCTCTAAATACGAATAGGGAAAGCAGTAGATTGCCTAAGATAACATTCTTTCTCCCCGACTGTCGCGTTGAAATTTCAGCGTGGACGAAGCTCACAGAAACAGCAGCACTAAGAAACAAGCGCAGAGAAAGGAACATGTTGAACGAAGAACTCTGCAGTAAGATGTAGCAGTTTATGTACAGCCTCCAGGTGGGGATATCGCGCCCGCCAAAGAAGAGAAGCACTGTCACCATCTCACGTAGCACTTGTCATTGGAGGAAGTAGTTCGAACGTGGGCAAGCACCCTCATGGCCGTCAAGAGGAACATCAGTGATCCTCGTTGTAAGATGCTTCAAGATAGGCTTGGCCAAGATGTGACCGCCATTAGGCTTCTGATTACATAGGAAAGAGTATATTGCAATGGGAATGGGAACATGAACACTTTCCGGACTCATATGACGTTGAAGTGGGGGATGTGTTTATAATCCTTCCACTTTTCTTCGCCTTGGAACGAGATCGAGCTGGGATGTATCAATACCAGCGAAAGTACGGCTCTTGATAGTTCTTCTGCCCATCCCTTTCTTCCATAGGTATTCGTAAAAAAGCGAACAAGAGGATGTCACAATTCTAATGACCCCTAGACCTAGCATACTTCGGAGCCTGTAAGAACATCATTAAACACTGTGTCTGATACATAGAAGTGATAGCCTACCATGCTTGATCCCCTACATTGACCACCCAGCGACTATACCATTCCCAGTATTCGTCATCGTACACCCCGGGACGATACCCCCTCATTGTTGGTGGGATACCCAGGTCGGCAACACTTGGCCCCCTCAAAGCTGGCACTATTTCCGCAACACAATCGCCAATCCAAGCGGCAAGTATAGGCTTTAACAGGGCACGAAATATGAACTTGATAGAGAAGATTGCCGCTCTTTCGAAAGGACGCCTCCGTTCAGGCTTCTCTATTTCGCGCTCTCTGATTGTGAGTTTATCGAGTACACTGTGGCGGACTATCTGGTTGAATAAAACCTCATACATCACACTGGCCACTGGAACAAGAAAGAACGCCGTAAATATGGGACCAGGAGAAGATGGCATACGATTCCCAATGGTTCGTAAGGGTAGTTCTCTCAAAAGCCNTTTTCTGTCGTCAATTGTCGGAGATTTAGGGAGGGAGGGAAGTGCACCTGCAAGCAAGTCAAACATAGCGGCAGAAAACACCGAATCGGCTGTGAGAGCCCGCAATGCAGAAGAGATAAACCCATTAGGGACATGAGGGACTGAAGGGAATATTGTTGAGAGCTTCGAGTCGAAAAGGCTATTGTGTGTCTGTAATATTGCAAGGCGGGATTTAAACAAAGCGAAAATGCTGTTGTTATATATCAGGAATTTGGTATTGTGGGTGCAAGGGGACACACTCACTCGGGCCCGAAGATGTAATGTGCTCGATGTATCTGGCAGAAGTTTCCAATCATAAGCAGTGCTTCAAACGCAATATCTCAGTTTTGTTTGACACAAGAAAGATGGAGGACATACGGGAGATCGCGTAGGTTGAACAATATATTCCTCCGAGACCGCAAAGAGAAACACCTAGCCCAGACATGATGTGCCTTGCACCCCGAAAGAAATAATAGACCGTCTTGTATACCCAGCTCCTTCGAGTGGATATTTCATACTTGAAACCACATGCAGAGCACTCAAATGGACGTGAAGAGCTTGCTGCTACGAGGACCCATTTCCTCAGGCATTTTTGATGAGCGACAAGAGAGCATTGACATGGATGACACCAGTCGTTTTGGGACGCGTTAGGATCTGGCAGAAGAGCTCCTGTTCATACTAGGTAGAAGCTCCTAAACCACCGACTGACTATCGTCCAACTCTTCTTCTAGACATATAAAACATGACTTGGCCTAAGGAGAAGTATGTGTATTAGACCTGGTGTGTCAGGGTGCAGAATAGATCCATTACTCTGAGGTCGTTTAAATCGGGAATTTCTGTACGCCCAGTCATTCTGGAAAGGTGAAAGCAGGCTAAGATGGTCGTGAGCCGTGACGGTCAATTTCAGAGGCAGGAGTCGATGGGTACGGATCTGTATCATCTTTACGTGTGAAATGGTGACTAATCATTCTAAGCGTTGGCCCAAGTCGCCACATTCATTTTTAGACTTGGAACAGAATAGATACCCTACTATAAAATCGTGGAAGACGCGGAAAGAGGGGTAGTGTCGAATCAATTTGCCTTTGTCTATATAACTGCAACATACATATCTCCTTGATGCTCTATGGGCCTCCCGTGGTGATGACCCGAATACCATCACTCTGCATTTGATCCAACACACTAACGAAGGACCTGGAAGGAGTGAATGCTAATGCTTTCTGAAGCAATTGCATCTCAAAGGAATTTAAACGATCGCAAAGAGAATGAGAAACATCCCATCTGGATCGTAGCATCTGCAACAGCAGGTTCTCGTCAATCGGAACGGCGATACCAAGCGTGAGATTTCTGAGATGTGGGAGACAGATTGATGTTGGGTCAACGGTAAGGTAAGAAGTGGTTTGAGGGGTTATGAGAGGATTTCCATCGCGTGGGTGCGTATCAATGAGTATCAACGTTTGGAGGGCTGGACAAGCCACTTTCAACGTCACCATCAGGTGTTCCGAATCCACATCCACAAGTTCAACCTTGGTGAGGGTGCATTTCGCTCGTAGCAACAAGGGTAGCAGGCTGACAATAGGCAGGTGACACGACGGAAGCTTCTCCTCGATGATATTCTGGGACCTTGTGTACGTCGACACGAACTTGCCCCGCTTGTTTTTGCACCGGAAAGATGTAAGCGAGGGCAACTCCTTGAAGCAGTCCAGGATGCACAACCCAGGACGATTCTCTATGGGGGTTATCACTAGCTCGCGCAGCACCCTGTTGGTAATGCTAGCAACATATGGTATGAGCGCTTCTGTGGTGACATCTGCGTCCTTGATCACAAGCTTTTCAAGCTTTTCGCAGGATTTCAAACTTGATGTAAATAGGTCAAGATCATTGTCTCTGAGTTTTATGCTYTTGAATCGACGCAGCTGTCTCCAAGGCAATTGTAGCCCACCGAACATTGGACTACGGACCATGACATTCGAGAGGTTGGGACACGCATCAAATGGCATGACCAGCTCATTCGCGCCCTCTTCTGTGGGTGCAGAGAAAAGCACTGCGAGCTTCCTGAGCTGTCCCAGATTTTCGTACACGCCTAAGTGGGCGAGTTCATGGAAGAATGGCCAGGCGATCACATTGAGTGCAAGCTCCTTCCACCGGGAAGACGTTTTGGCAACTTCCGCGAGGACATCTTTATCCCACGAAATACAGTCATCGAGTAGACAGACGGATAAGGGGTATGGGTCTGAGCGTGAGAGATGAAGATTCAAGATAGTCCAAAACGATTCCATGTGCGCAGCAAGTTTGGCGGATCGAGCTTGTTCTTCTCGTACCACCTCTTCCTCGTCTCGTTCATCGTCAGATTCTGGTTCAAGAGAGAATTCGGGGTTAAGGTTCGAGAATTGAATCCTGAAATCGGACCAAATCTCCTTCGTTGAGAGTGCAACGTCTCTCCAATGTTTGCAAACTATGAGCAATTTGAAGCTCTTGGACCGATGCCGTGGGGAAGAGATCCAGTTGATTTCCCTACAGAAGGCTATGAATATCTGGGACAGCAATTCTGGGGGCAATTCATTGATAAGACATGCCAACATGGCGTTGTTTGGGTCCATTGAAGTTCTGAATCCTGATCTTTGGATTAACTTCTCACGTAAAACTAGACAGTAGGAAACACAGTTCACCTTTTCTACAAGTAATTGTACACGCTGAGCCTAGGGGTGGTGGAGCGTTGGAGAGAAGCGTTCAACACATGGTAAATGTGACGTGGCGGCGCCGCATGTTCTAGGTCTCTCCTGCCATTCGCACATACCAAATGAAGCAATCACCGCCTATTACGTAACACTTTCCTGACGGGTAGAGGCAATTTCGACAATTCCCAAGAACGAAGATGTTTTCCACTAGGATGGGAAACTATAAATTGGCAACAAGGCGTTTTAGTGAACTTGAAAGGTTTATTATTTCGACTGGGTAACTCGAACTAGATCCCTCCAAGACAGATTATGTGTAGAAAGAATTAAGTCACAGCGTGCCCTATAGCATGATTATCTTTACGAGTTCCATTTTCCCTCCACTGTTATTTTAATACCACATTCTCTCATGTGAGCGAGATCCCGAGAGAATGGATCTGACGGTATAATCTTATCTGCAAACTTCAGTTCCACAGACTCAAGCGGTACACAGATGTGACTCGAAGTTCGTCGGGATCGCAAGATACGAAGAATCTCATCCTCCACTGGTACGATTATCCCAAAGGTGATGGTCCGAAGGCGAAGGAGGATGCACTCGTCATTCATTTCGGACACCACGAGAGACTGTAGGAGAGCTGGAGTGAGCATCCTCTTGGGGCTGCTGGGGCACTCTTCGTCTACTAGCACTAGGCGGCGAAGCATAGGAGTGACGCGAAAGAGTGTAATCAAATCCTCGGCCTCGACCTCTACGTCGCGCAGATCCAACTCTGTCAACTCACAACTGGATCTGCTGATCAGAGAAAGGATGGAAGATGTTCGAAGTTCACGGTGATAGAACTCAATCATGTGAAAGTCAGGACCCGGGACACTAGCCAAGCCCCAGTTATACTCACGATCTGTTGCGCATCTCAAGATTGAGAGAGAGGGTAAGACGAGAAAGTCGATAGGAAAGTGTAAGGCCGGTTTCACAGACCCGGCACTCAGCACACGGATCGACGAGTTAAGCGCATACGGTAGTTGCCGGGGGGAGGTTACATTGCTAATGTCTGGCTGCGTGAAGATGAGCTCCTCAAGGCCTTCCATCTGTTCGAGGGAGGAAAGAAATAGAGAAACTTGGTTTTCTTTGAGTCCCAAACTTTCCAGCGATTGTATCTGCCTCCAGGGTAGAACAATCCCTTTAATACCCCCGCGGAGAATGATGTGACGTAGAGCAGGACACCTATCAAAACAAAAAGTAAGAGGAGAATCCTCTGGATTTAGATGGCCAACTTCGAGAACGAGCGTTTCGAGACGTCCCAGGCGATGGAATATTCCCAGATCATGTAGATCGTCGAGGTAGTAAGCATTCCCAAGGCCTAAAACAAGTTTTTGACAGCGGTCAAAACAGTCGATAATATCAGGTAAGCCCATGCCGTTCTCGAAGTACCTGTCTGCTTGCAAGTCTACGACCAGCGGAAGAGGTGCCGAATGTGCGAGATGGAATTGCAGCCGCTCCATGAACCGTGCCATCTGACGACCATGCAGCTCAGCCCAGACTTCCTCACGAGAAGCCAACTCATCTTCCTCACTCTCAGAATCCGACATCGTTGCATGATAACTGATGTCGAGATGATGGAGATCAACACTGATATATGACCAGATGCTTTTTGTTGCGAAGACAGTTTCTCTCCAACACCGACATACATGTAGGAGGTCAAGGGCGGAACAGCCGCCTTCCGGTAGGGATATGCAGCAACATGAGTGGCTGATAGTCAACTCAAATATCCTCGAAAGTAGTTCAGGGGGTAGACGAAAGATGAGGGGTGGCAGTGTTGGAAGATGGGTACTAAAGTTGTCTGTACCAATGCCATGTCTCGAAGACATCCTTCAGATCATACTAACTTTTCAATCAGTGAAATTTAAGCAAAAAAGACATTAGAATGCATACGATGTAGATGAAAAGCCTGTGGATGGACGCCTGTATTGAGAGTTGTATGCACGCTGCAATGAAGAGGTGGGATGACTATATACACGTGGTTGTGGCATTCGAAAAGTCGGTGCTTCGCACGGTATCTCACCCTTCTTGGACCCGAAATACATAAGAGTCCCGCGTGTGATTTGAGACATCCCGTTGGATTAAATAAACTATAGCTAGCGATACAAGTCGACTTAAATCAAGGCGTTGCAGGAGAGACTTTCTCCTCTATGTTTATCTTGACCCCTGCGTCCTCAAGCAGAGTCCGCAAAGCCTTCGAATGATGCAAAGTCGCAAGACTATCTGATCCTCCAATTGATTTGCCTTTGACGAACACGTTAGGGAACGTCCCTTGGCGCGTGAGGCGTGTCAGAAGTTGCTTTATTTGTGGGGCATCCTCTGAGTTTTCGATGGTCAGCATAATCCTAAAAGTAATTAGAACAGAGGTCATTCACCTCGCAGGTCTACTTCTACGACTTTGGGCGCGGGATCGAGGTCGTATGACGCGAGAAGGGCTTTGGCACGTTTCGAGTAAGGACAATACGTCTTGGGTCCGTCAGTCTAGTCATTAATTAGGAGTATTTAATTCACTTACTTTACTAAATACGATAACAGGATAATCTTCGTCCAATTTGCCTGCCGTCTTAACCCAATCCATCCCAGACTTGCCAGCAGCATAGACACTCCATGGAATTGGCTGTGTCGCGTCAACCTGCCCTAGTTGTGGACTGCCATCCAGAGTGGCCAAGTGTAGAAGTCCATATATCTCATCTACTTTCGGATTCTGTTGAGATTTGACGATTTCGACAATGTTAGCACGGGAAAGGCCAGTCGGGTAGGTATTAGGAGCTGGAGTGACCTCAGAAAGACCTGGACCATACTTGATGAAGACCCAGAGAGTGAGGAGAACCAAAGACAGAAGCACAAAGCGACTTCGTCGTACTGTTGTTGACGCAGGTGAGGATGCAGCGAAGCCTGCTTTTTTGTCCATGGTGACCGTCAGACTTAGAGCCTGAATTATGGGATGACTCATTCGAATGTTCCCAAACTGCTTACCCTGAGTTAACATATCGTGCGAAGATTTCAAACTACCCAAAAAACTACCCGTAAAGTAGCATTCTTGCTAGTGGAAATTCAACCATTCTGATTATTCACATCTCTCCTGTGTTCCTGTTTCATCTTTTCATGGAAACATCGTAGTCGGCGCATACGGTATCAAGCCTCTCGCTGTCTCTACATGCTTCGGTCCCCCTTCCTGTAGTAGCCTCTCTACATATGCCTTTGCCAATGAGTGGTCCCCGTTCCGTAATTCCCAGTTCGCCATGTCCACAACAGCATCCCCTGCATACGCCTCCAGCGGCTTTGTCTTGACGTGTCTGTCATATACCTCCAGAATGGCGTTGGCATGAAAGTGCGTATCGTCTGACAGGCTACGGTTGCGGAAAATCTGATGCAATTTTACGTGTTGGCTGAGGGATTGCAGGGGGGTGGTATGCACTATGGAGAGTTTGTAGCAGTGTATGGCTTCGTCCAACCTAGACAAGGAGATGAGATGTAGGCAAGGAAAGACAAGAGAGATTCCGTACTTTCCCAGGCTTTGGTAGCAATCTCCCATGCTATCCCAGACAAGAGGCTCACTTGGCCGGCTGTGCACGCAGAGAGTCAGCGGGGCAAGAGTCGCAGTCGAAATGCATACCTAACAGATGCAGCTCTCTGATAGTAGTACAGCGCATACGAGTTCAATTTCATCTCCATATACGCCTGTGCGAGCCCAAACCATGCACGATAATCTTTGGAATTCGCATCTGAAGAGGATGTTGAATAAAAAAACATATAGAAAGGAGGATTAACGCACCGACAGCGTGACGGTACGCCTCGACCGCTGCATGGGTATTCTTCATTTGAATATATTCATGGCCCATCAGCGTCCATGCATGATGGAATGTCCTATCAAGCTCTGTCGCGCGTCTGAAGTATTTGATAGCCTTGTCATTCTCTCCCCGTAACGAATAGTGATTCCCTGGCCAGTCCTCAGCGAAGTTCACATGCATCATTCTAACTGAGGCTTACCAACGGCGCAACACACCTCAGGACGATTTTTGTCGAGAGCAAGGTATCGGTCAGCAAGGGCAGCAAGTTCAGCTTTTGCCTGCGTCGTGTGAAGAACATTGGAGAAAACGACTAGATCGTCCAATCGTTTCGGGTCCATTTTCAAAATCTCACGGAATTCGCAAACTGCTGTGAGGACGTCTGTGATGATAACTTAGTAGCTTGAGAGAGGTAATTCAAGTGTAGTCTTACCATGGTAATCATACATTGTCTTTGCCCTGAGGCTTTTCAACCAGAGGTTTAGCGGGAAATGATCTTGACTTAGGAGAGTATCAAAGCGCCAACGCTCCTCAGGGATGGGGTTGTGAAGTTCGACAAGAATATGTATACGAAGCATACTTTCTAGGGGGTGATTTGACGGCAGTGGTAAGCGATTCGCAACAGTGTTCAACTGTCGGAGTTTCGTTAGATGAGTTCTCTGGAACACGAACACGACACACCTCGTCCATACTCTCAATGAGACTCGCGAGCAGTGTCCACGTCGACCAGTTCCATCTATAGAATGCAATGGATTGGAGAGCGGCCTCTATCGCCTCCCTTTTTCGGGACAAGCGTGAAAGAAAGAGGCCTTTCCTATCATTCGAACTTGAGAAATCGGGAGCTCGACACGAGATAAATCTACCAACAGGAATAGTAGCCATGGATCTATGTCATCTTCTACCTTGCTGAGAAATTCTGGAATGGAGGTGTTGACAGGTACGGGAGGCTGGTGTCGTGTATCTGAGGATTGTAATGTTATACCGAGGGGGAAATGGCTCGCATCCGTATACACGCACTGTCCAATTTATGCCATTGCCTAATAGCATTTCTTTCAGAGACCTGAATCAATGGACTTCAGATGTATGATCCTCCGATTAAAACTTGTGTGCATACCAAAAATTGACAATATAAACTCATGAATTTGGCTTTCGTCCCTTTACATTCTTCCAACGCGCTGACAGCCTGAGTGTACTGTCTTGATTTCATGCAACTCTTTGCGAGTTCGATATCGTCCTCATCTTCGTCCTGGATCTCGGAATGGAAAGCAAAAGACGCGTCAGGATTGCCTTCTGAGGTCGGCTTTTTTCGTCGATTAATCGGTATAGAAAGCAGTAATTCTGAAGACCTTAGCCCGTCATTTCAAAAAGAACGCGATGAATTTTATCTTAAGAAGGTATTCGTACCATTTAGACGCGACTATGAGGCCCCGTTCAGAACAGTCTTTGACCGATGCTCTGATCTCAGCAGCCATGGAGGGATCAACCGGTAGAATTTTCAGTCCTGCAGGGGCCGGAAAAGTAGAAGGTATTTCCGGTGGGTCTGCTAGATTCGGAAGAATGGAAGTGGTTGCGTTTGTAGATGATTTTGACATAGCACAAGACGCAAGATGGGTATGGTCGACGATGAATATGCCGATGAGACCTAGTTGTTGATATGATTCTGGTAGTCTTTCCTCCTCAATGTCTACTGTTGGTAAATTGGTATGGTCAATATCCCTTCTTCAATGTGTTGGCGGTGAAGACAAAGATATAGTGGACCGAGGTATCTATGGCCGATTCAGCCATCAAAGAGAGCCGGTTGTGTCTTGTCCTTAAACCATCATGTCGACCATCGAACTCTGCCATGGATGCCATGCATCTATATCCACATCTATTGAAGTACCATCTCTCGAAAGTGTCCAGACACCCCTCCGCCAAAATACATCTCTCCCCTCGAATTATATCACCTCAGCTCTCGTTGCCACTGAGCAACAGATGGCCCAGTATGATGTTGAAATAGCAACGGTGTTAGCTACTCTTTCAAAACTCACTGAGGAGCGAAGTCGGCTTCATAAGATTGGTCAATCTTTGGAGTCCCTGCGCGCGCCCATTCGCCGCCTCCCTATCGAGATTTTGACCACCATCTTCTTACTCTTCGTTGAATGCCATTCCGAGATGGACCCCTTTGAAATATCGGTGAACACTCGCTTACGTTCTCCGCATATGACACTGGGTCTCGTATGCAGCCATTGGAGAGAAACAGCCCTCTCATTCGGGAGGATGTGGTCTGATATCCGCATCTCTCTGGATGACAGAATCGGGTATTCTCGAAACGATGAAATGGCGAGGTACCGACGGGGCGGGAGACGCAGGTCTAGTCCTACCATGGAACAGCTGGGAGAACGCTTCCAAGGGATTCTTGCGCTTTACCTATCTCGCTCTGGATCTTCACCTCTTCATATCAGACTTCGGGGCGACAAAAACAGAAGTAGTACCTCGAATTTGGACCAACTCACTCATAAGGCACTAACAAAGTACGCAAATCGCGTGAAGAGCCTAGAAGCCGACATTCCCAAGTGTCATATACACTATCTTCGGAACCTAGGGTTTTTCAACAACCTCCATGGTTTGCACGAGCTTAGTATTCGTCACGGGATATTCCCTTTGGAGAACTGCCCCAACCTGAGAGAAGTCCGGCTCTGGGGCTCATGTCTGTCCCAAAACCATATCGATGGTCCACATGAAAACGCAGCGGAGATATCGGGTCTTTCTTGGGCACAAATTCGGGAGCTCGAGTTAGTTTCGGTCCCAGAGAACGACATGCTAAATAGGGTTGAAGCTTGCACAAACCTAGAGCACCTCATTCTCCAGGGAGGCGACGGAAAGATCGATACTCCACGGACTTTGACTTGCCTCTCTGTTACTACTCTTCGTTGCGAGAAGTCTAATGCGATGGCATTTCTACCCTGTCTTCTGCTTCCAAACCTCAAATCNTTTACGTCGACATATGGGGTATTTTGTCATGATCTATTCTGTTCTTTCGTACAACAATCTCAGTGCAATCTCGAAGCACTGGAACTTGACAGTGCCTTCATCACTCCACAAGATCTCATAACCGTCCTATCCTCAGTCCCCACTGTTCGTCACCTTTCACTCCGGTGGAGTTCCTCGCGTTTAAGGAAGAGCACTGCCGTCCTTGCATCCTCTGTCCTCCACTCGCTCACTTTACCCGCTCAAGAATACCTTTCCCCGCAGACTGATTCCCTTACCGTCCTTCCCTCTTTAACGCACCTCACTCTCAACATAAAGTTCCTTGAAGACGGCGCAGAGCAGGACCTCGTCCGCATGATCGAATCCAGAAAGCACTCCCTGGAAGTCTTGGAGTTGGAGTTTGTGGTTGGCGGATTCCGTCCCAGTGACGAGACACTACGGGTTTTGCATTCTTTGAGGAATGATGGAGTGAAGACCAGGTTCTGGACTACGCAGTATCCTGCAAAGTTCCTAGAACCAGTTTATCGCATACCTAATCTGGCTCGGCCACGGAGAGAACCAGACGAGGTTATACTTGTGTCGTCCGACGATGATTGACCTCCGTGATCTATGTTACAGGGAAACATTTAGTAGTGCTAGGTAGCTGTTCCTTAGATTTATCATGCTTTTTTGTTGTAGGACTTATGCAACCCCTTGAGTAGAAAATGATTTCACCTAGTATCCTGCCACCTTCTTCCGAATACTCTTAGAGCAGCAGAATGTCTTCAAAATTTGTGCAGTGTACTCTATCAATGGTATTGCTAGTATAAACAACCTGGATCCTCTACAGGAGCGTAGCGAGTCAACTCCCTAGATTCTACTCATAATTAGCATTATATGAGGAATTTTGTGATCTCATGTTATACCTCCCCCAGGGGTGATGTCGTCTAAACGAGGCTCAGCTGGATATGAGAGGAACTACATAAATTTTCGTGACATTGCATCATGTGTGGTATAACAGGACCATTTCTAGACATACAAAATATTGGAATACATTAAATCATAGGATTCCTTAAACCCTCTCTTTAGTGTCAACAAACTCTTTGTCGAGACTACCCTCTTTTTCGTAATGTTTACCAGCAACGTCTTCGTGGGCATGGGCGGGTGCCTCAGTGACATCTTCCTCTCCAACACAGTCAGCGGCGTCTCTGTAGCTTGGGAGGTAGTTGACAGCGACGGCGTATGTCCATGCAGCAACGAAGAACATTGTGGGTACGATCATGGCGAACGCGGTGGAGTTGTGGTTGTCGGCTGCGCGAGCAAGAATCGGAGGAACCTTTGAGGTAGTCAGTAAGAAAKATATAGAAAGTCGTATKATCAACGCTCACAGCAGCACCGCCGACGACACCACCAACAATCCATCCAGCACCACGCTTGGTGTGTTTTCCGAGGCCCCTGATACCAAGAGCAACGATGGTAGGGAAACAAACACTCTCGAAGAACAAGGTCAAATTCAACATGGCTAAGCCAGTGTTCCCCGTAGTTCTGATGCTAGCTGCACAGAATGCGATAACACCAGAGAGGTAGAGAAGGAACACTTTTCTAGGCTTCACGTACTTCATGAAAGCTATCAAACGCTTAAAATCTTCCATTATTGAAGTGGAAGATAGGAACTTACCAGCACCAGAGAAGCGTCCTATAGCAAAACATGCCTNGGCAATTGCCAGGAAGTTGGATCCCATGGAGTTCGACGTTCCCGGTCTGACCTCGGTCACGTAGTTAATGAAGTATCCAGCGATACCAACTATACGCAAAGGGTTGGAATTGATCAAAGCGAAGAAAATTACCGTGCTCACCTTGCGCTCCRGTATARCAGAATTGAGCGAATGCAGCGTGGAACAGTCGGTGTTGYTTCCAGAAGCTGTCTTGGCTTCTTTCATCCCCTTCGTGGGTGACCTCTGCTTGCTGAGCCATATCGGCGTCTGAAAGATAGAAGGGATTGTTTAATTTGAATATTTGCACCGCAGCCAAACAGAAGGACGAACCAGTGACTTCGGGGATGACGCTGAAGAAGAATACGACAGCGAGGAGAAATACGAAGCAGCCAATAGCAAGGTACACCCATTGTACATTCTTCAAGGAGTCGACACTATCACCAGTATCTTTGAAGAAGACGTAGGATCCAAGGACGGGCCGATGATTGTCCCAACGGCCTGGACAGCCTGGGCGATGTTGATTCTCATCTCCGCATATTTTGGTGGACCGGTGACTAAACCAGAACAGCTTGGTGAGAAACGGAGGAGAAAAGAGTAGAAACAGACCGTACCAGCCATGTACGGATTYGCAGCACACTCCAAGCTACCAAGTCCACTACCGATGATGAACGTTGCGCCACAGAAACCTCCAAAGCTTCTGTTCAAAGCAGCAGGCCACATCATCAGGCACCAATTCCATAGAGGACTAGGCCTAGAATGAATGTAGCGCGGTATCCATATTTCCCTGAGAAACAACTTCAGGTCAGATGAGTTGTGAAATGATGAAATAAGGGAGCTTACGCAGAACCCAGTTCGCATATCCTAATGACGCGACTGGATAGGCTCCAAAGTATGCAGCCTGGAGACCTGAGGATCGGGTACGTGTAATACCAAGGGTGACTTGGAAGTGTTTATTGAGGGTATCGAGGAGTCCGTACGCAAAACCCTAGACATACAAACTATCAGAATACGGCGCCAACAACAGATAAGGAATGGTATTCACCCAAAGGAAATATAGCATTGTAACCAAAATCANGGGCCATAGAGTCTCCCTCAGAGTGAGCTCTGCCGCGTTCGTAATCTTATCTCCAACCTTCAAAGAATGCGCCTTGAAGAGCTTCTTCTTTTCGGGCTTCTTGTTCTGCGGCGTGATCATGTCGGTGGTCATGGTTAGATTGTAAGAAGGAGGGAAGGGGGAGAAGACCGTGAACAGCTGCTATCTCACCTCCTTGACCCCACCTTTTTATCTTTTTACCCCGCAGAGGGCGATCGCCTTCGGACCGCAAAGTGTGGGGCATGTATGATCAGAAGATGCGGGGTACCTGCTACCCATCAAAGGATCAAGGCGGAAAGTATTAGGAGACTGATCAGCTGATTCTATTTCCGTATTCTGGTCGTTGAAAACAGAGGAAACAGGAAAGGAGGAGGGAGGATCTGGGAGGATTGGAGAGGATTGGCTGATCATCGATCGTGTTGTGGCCTGGAGCGCGAAATGGTGGACAGCGGGACAGGGGCAACATTGTACCCCACAGTGTAACAACATGGAAAGAAGGAGGACGGACACGTGAAGCCTGAAGGATCTGGAGAGTAAACTCTTTTCCTTTCCTCTGTCAGTGTTGGCAGAAAGAGATAGAGATAGAATAGTAATGTGTCGGCGAATAGACGAGGGTGGTCCATTGAGCATGTCCTCCGGAACGTGTACTAACAGACTAGGACAAGCTACGTTCCACCGGTGGGTACTTTGCTCATTAGGCCTGGGAGAGAATCAGGGGCTTCGGATTATCGTACCGAAATTCCCCATGTGTCAAGAAGTACCTAGSTAGATTAGAYAAATGCAGATATTTGAACGATACATARCCCCGGAAGCCAGACGCCAACGACGGGAYAAAGCAAWTGGCATTTCTTGTGCTAATTGTGCCGCAGTATATGATTATCTGCTGGAAAGTTAAGGCCTTAANGGGTTTGCATCTGTATTTTTTTCTGGTCTTACGTTGTTATTTATGTGGCAAATACTGCGCTCGTACTTAATCCTTGAGCTCAAAGATAGAATCTTCCATTTTTGGGATCACTTTTCCGATCGCTTCTTCTTCTTGCTGAGGTCCAAGATGCTGGTGAAATTTCCGTCTTTGGGGTCACTGAGCGAGACTAGGTTTCGCGAAAGAACACGTAACGAGAGAAAGCTGTAGGACTTTGAACTTCAAGCGGATAAGCCATTAATTCTGTCGGGTACCGAAAGACTTGTGGGAGCTGGTGGGCAATGATGTCGAGCACCTCTTCCAAATTGAGTTTTTCTTGACCGAATCTTGACCTCCCAAAGTGAGATTCAAAGGAACACAACAGCCCACAATTAATCAGGGACCATAGAGTCGACGGACAAGGGTTGATTGCAGGTAAAGATGAACTGCGAGTAGGTGAATACCCTGCCACACGCCCTTCATGTCTACGCATATACGCGATGTTGGACGAAAGCCAAACGCCGGATTCTGTGGCGGAGTAGCCTGTAATTTGGTGGTGACAGCAGAGGACACCTATACTGGTTCTCCTGGCACCTATTTATATCAACAAGTCCAAGAGAGTTTCTGACCCCCCATATTGGTTGACACCTGGTTTAATATAACGCTTCGCCATGGACTAGCAGTGTCTGCGAATTCCACTTACGGTTGGGCAATTCATGTAGGGAGAACCAAGCAGAACAGCTCATCTTGTCTCATACAGGAGGAAATTCCCGATTTGTTGACGGTGATTCCAACCCACGAACGATCAGAGGGGTTGCTCTAGGAGTCTAATAAAGTACAGGATATGTCAGTGGTCGACTTGATGAATAACGAGAAAGGAAAAGGTTGTAACGCAACAAAGGACGCATTATGCTCACATAAACGACTCGTACGACTAGGAATAATGTCGAGAGTTGGTCGAGAGAATAGAAAACACGGATTCCGAGAGCCGGTGCTTATACCATGCTGAGCATCGGAGTAGTTCGAGATGGATGTCATATATTTTCGACCTCATATGTCCGACTGTCTGGCAGCGCATGCTACTTAGGAGAGAATAATGTTTGGGTAGAGGCCCACTCTACATTCGTCACGGTCGAGTTTGGCATCAATTGGCCGTCAAGAATCCACCTGATTCTAATCTTATCTTATCAGTCCTTGATGTCAACCGCCACGTCCCCGAAATCTTTATGGAGCGCCTGTCTTGAATTCAATTTGCTGTTTCCTTTGTCAGTCGCTATCAGACTCACGTTAGCACTCACCAAACTTCCGGAACTTTTGCGATATGACCAGCAGTTGTCTTCCCCATTGACGTCGTATGCTCATTGTGCGTGCTTTTGACCATCCCAGGCATGAGTTTCATTTGAAAGTAGAAGTCTAGTACAAGAGGGTATCTACTTGTTTCAGCATGGAATAGATCCATATTCCGGAGGTGTTTTTAGACATGTACCATATGTTCTTCCATCTATTGAATCAGCCATAGCTAACAAATTTTGTTAGTCTCCACTATTTCTATCTCTATTTACGACTATAATACCAAGCAAATCTCGTGTGACCTCTGCGGCTCTATGGACACTTTGTGATGCTCTTGGAGCTTGGGCACTAGTTTGGATATGGCGTGCGCGTCAGAAGGCCCACACGACTGGCCGAGATGGGCTGGTAGCTCTCCTGTATGTTTTCCGTACATCCATCAATTCCAACAATGCCCTCAAAACATTCTACAGATATCTGTTCAACCCATATATTTTCCTTCCCTCCCTTGCTCTATCAACGTCTTCATTCGAAAATACTCTGAGTCTGCTCTCCGTGATGTTTGCCAGTCAAAGCAAGGCTTCTCCTGCCTTATTGACGCTTTCGATCTTATTGAACTTGACTCCGAATGCCGTTCTTTTACTTGCACCACTTGTCCTGTTACTGGTTTCCAGTCCAATATCTCTCCTTGCTTCTCCTCGTCCATTTTGGGGGGATATCTCTAAGATCCCAATGTTGCTAGGTGAATTCGGTGCATATACACTTGTGTTGATGGGGGCATCGACTATGATTGCGGGTGGCTGGGGGTGGGTTGAACAGACCTGGCTAGCAAGGTATGGGTTTTGTTTTAGCTGGATGCGTGAAGACTAACGTGAACTCGACTAGCATTACTCTGCCCGACTTAACACCTAATCCTGGACTATGGTGGTACTTTTTTACGGAAATGTTCGACTATTTCAGACCGTTCTTCCTCATGGTCTTCTCCATTCATCTCTTGATATATGTTGCACCGGTGTGCATCAAATTCCAGTGTGTATCTATGTATATCATTTCCTCTTCCTGTATTGATTAATCATGTATAGATATGACCCCCTCTTTGCGACTTTCATTTTATTCGGGGTCGTGGGGACGTTCAAGTCGTATCCCACACTCTCTGACCCAGGTCTGTTTGTTAGCATGATAACACTCTTCCCTGAGATATACCCACGTATGGCATTCATCCTCTCTGATTTTATTTGTGCTGATGAATTTGTTGTAGACCTGAGACATCCAATAGTGACAGTTCTCTTGCACCTTCACGCGTCGCTGCTATTACCTCTGTTTCATCATCTGTGGCTTTATACGGGGACTGGGAATGCCAACTTTTTCTACGCCAGTACGTTGGTTCTAGCGTGTGCGAACGGGGCAGCGGTAGTTGACTGTATATGGGCTGGGCTACGAATTGCGATTGGAAAAGAGGTAGAGGGGGGAAGTGAATGGGTTGTGGTCCAAGAGTAAATGGGCTCAAGCTTCTTCGAATGCCATGGGTTGAGTATGAGTAGTACACTCTGTCTACAAAATTGGTGGTATTCATAGTATGCAAAGACATGTACTACAGTGCTATACATATTATCTGTAGTCACTTGCCTTCACGTCYATCTACCTTTACTCCAAGCCTGAGCAGTCCGCGGAATGTGGTTATAAAACTTCTGCTTTATGGAGAGAGTTGAACTTACTTCAATGAAGGAGGAACTTCTCTTCCGCTTCGGTATTGCCATTATTTCAAGGTATCACCACGCCGTCGTTGTACTTAGGCTGGGCGGCTGGTGAGTTGATGACGTACATGATTTTCTCGAACGTGTCTTGGCCAACTGAATGCCTTGGTAGATCTTGGTTGATTGCATTTGTTGTTAGTTAATAATTGATGAGTTTAAGCAGTTTTTGAGGATGCATATTTGTGAACGAGCAGGCCAGATAACACATTTTTTCCTGGGTAAAATATGTGTATGTCAATGGAGGCTAGAGCAGCTAATTATATACAACGCCTCACTTATAATTAGCGATTGGCGTGAAGTGACCGTAAGCGGAGTCGGAGCTTGAATTGGATTTGCCCTTGAAAGTATTCTTGTCAAGTTACCACCATCATCCTTTAACGGGTTTCCTTATCCTCATTTCTTTTTCCTAATTGCCAGCCAGTTTTGAAACCCTAGTCTCTCTTTATACTTCTTGCCCATGTCTTATAACGCAGTTGGCGGTCAACGCCATCAACCYTACAGCGGCGATCCAGNCTATCATGAATCCACTGGCTTTATTACACCGGCCAAACCACAGAAAGAAGGCTTCAGCAAATGGTTAAAAATCGGAATCCCTGTCGCTGTAATTGTCATTGTCGGTGTCGTGGTCGGTGTTGTACTTGGGACTAGAGGCGGCGACGACGACAATTCCAGCTCAAGTAGCTCGGGCTCTGCAGCTTCTGCAGTCAGTGCAAAAAATGCTCTTGGTCGTTATGCGACAGCAACGAATAGCGAGTATATGATGCCTGTTTATCCCAGCACAGTATGTATCATTTCTTTACTCTCTATCCCACCTTGGTTACCGACCTATTCCACGTGCTTTATTTTAGACCGATACTGCTGCGTTCACAACTCCCACTTTCGTGGCGACAACTAGCTCTGACCTCGCATGGCCCGAGGATTCTTTCCAACCCGCTTCTCCTAATGCCCAGACCGTTCGCACAGACCGTCCTAGACTCATTGCACCAGCATACAAATGGGCTGCTCTTCCTAACCTCATCGCTAACGATCCCTATCTCTCTGGATGGAACGACACCATCTTCGGCAATGCTACAGAATGGTACTCCATGGACCCAGTTGCCTATTTCATGGATGGCGACAGCGGTATCCTCGACAATGCTCGTGAGATCAAAGCACGTATTAAAGCTTTCTGCTACGTCTACCGCATGACCAACGACACTAAGTGGGTCGACCGTACATGGCTCGAGCTTCAGGTAAGTACCAATTCATTACTTTCTTTCCCTATAATCTYACTGTATGTCTCAGAACGCTGCCGGTAACGGAACAAATTCGTTTGGACCTGCCGAAGACAAATGGAACAGTCTTCATTTCCTCGATACCGCAGAGTTCTCAGCTGCTTTCGGTATTGCCTATGACTGGCTTTACGACATGTGGTCAGCCGAGCAGAAGGAGCAGATCCGGTATACACTCACCACCTACGGTCTCGGACCTGGTGTCGCTGCCTACAACGACCCCACTGTCTACACTGGTTGGTGGAAGACCAACACCACTGGTAACTGGAACTGTGTCTGCAACGGTGGTCTTACCATGGGCTCTCTTGCCATCCTTGGTGACGATACCACTGGTTACGCCACAACGCTCCTTGACCTCACTGTCACCAACGCTAAAGAGAACTGTATCAATTCGGTCTCTACTGATGGTACTTGGAAGGAAACTCCCAACTACTGGTACTTCGGTAACACTGGATATTCCGAGTTGACCTCTTCCTTAATGACAGCCACTGGAGATCACTATGGTCTCCTTGATGAGAATGTCGATCTCAAGAAGTCCGGAGAGTACCATATGTATGTCTATGGTCCCACCTCACTCTTCGACTATGGAGACCACGGCCCGAACAAATTCTCTGCCACCGCCAACTCTCTCATCTTCTACGCCTCGCAATTCAACGAGCCTCAGTACGCGCTCTACCAGCGTGACATGCATGATGCCGCTGAGCCATGGAGTATGTTCTGGTATGACCCTACTGTTACTGGCGCCTGGTGGGACGGTCTTGCGCTCGATGGTAACTTTGATAACACACTCGATCAGTGGGTATCCATGCGTAGCAGCTGGACAGACCGCAATGCCGTCTACGTTGCYGCCCGTGCGTCTATGAACCAGGGCTTCCAGACCCACAACGATCTCGATGTCGGCACTTTCGTCCTTGACGCCATGGGTACTCGCTNGGCTGGAGAGCTTGGTTCGGGTGATTACCGCTCGGTGAACTACTTCAGCAATGACACCCAGGGCTCAGACCGGTGGTTGTACTACAGAAAGATGACGGAGGGTCAGAACACCATTTTGATTAACAAGGCGAACCAGCTTGTCACCGCTAGGCCTACCATTGAGAAATATGAATCGTCAGGAACGAAACAGGGATCGAGTACCGTTATGGACGTTCCCAGTGACTCCACGGCGTACTGGATTACGGACATGACTAGTGCTTACAATGATGCGTAAGTCATTCGATTCCCTCCCTCCAAATTGCCTCTTATATGTTTGCTCTCGTAGCACCTCGGTGAAGCGTGGTGTTCGCATGCTCAATGCCAGGAAGCAGGTCCTCATTCAAGATGAGCTCACCACCTCCGCCTCTTTCCAGTGGCGTATGCACACTAATGCTACCGTCACCACCGACGGCGCCTCCGCAACCCTTGTCATCGACGACAAGACAATGAAGGTCGAGCTACTGAACGCTCCCTCTGGTGCCACTTTCGCCACTATGGAGGCCAAGCGCTTCGACACCGACCCTACACCTCCCGTGCCTGACCAGGAGAACCCGGGCGTGACAGTGTTGTACCTCGAGCTCGACGCTGGAACATACAACCTGCAGGTGCTTTTCAGCCCACAGTGGGACGACGGCACCACACTCGTGACACCACCATCTGTGGATCTCTCGAGCTGGTCGTTGACTAGCCACAATTAGGATTACGTTGACTACCTCCCCTACCGAGCTAACTACCTACTCCCCCCGCCCACCCTACAGTACATCTCGCATGCGCAGACTATACTTCCTCGTGCCCGTTCTTGAATAATCCCAGGCCGATATATGGACCTTTCTCTCAGTCCCACTCTTTTTTGACTTTTTTTGAGGAACCAGCGTAGTGTACAGTGTACCACCTTTGTGAGCGATATATACCCTCGTTTCGGACGTGGCAATGCGGAAYTTCCCCCACAACTCCAAACGAACCTCGTACAACTCAATAATCCTGTGATCACCGCGAGCACTGACTTCTCTTTGAAGCCCGTCGCCATGTTGCCGCAATAACAAGTCGTCGCTGGGAAATRAATTGACACATAAGTATGTGTTGAAGTCGTGAATGATTCAAACAGCTTCTCAGTTCTGATTATTGCCACTCGTGTGGGCTTGCAAGCATCGGGCCTGCCTCGGAGCAAGAAAATGAATAACGAGAGTTGAGCTTGATTCAAATTTCTCGCTTCCTCTTTCTCATTAGCTTACCTGCACTTCCCCAGGAAGACGTAACTTCTGGTGTCAACATATCTATGGGTTGTGGTGCTCCCAGAACGCAGAACTTTCGATGAAGACAACAAGCACGGAGAGGGGAACCTACGGGAATTACTTGGGAACGAATACAGTCTACATGAGGTGTCGACTGTCTTCACTGAATCGTAGAGTCGGCTTGCGAGACTAAGAATATAGTTATTCAACACCGGTCTCGCCAACCTTGGTTAATGCAGCCAAGCTGAATACCGAGACAAGTTTCACTCTTTGTTCTGGGTATGCGGAATCCCCTATAGAYGGAGATACTGTCGGACGGTATGAAGTTCTATTTGAGCTGCCAATCCCTAAATCTAAACTTCAAATTCCAATAGACCGGCAACTCAAAATCGGATCCTCGGTGGCGCATCCGATCCCATTCCACTTGGCTGGTTTCAACAATTTCATCAGCAATCTTCCGACTGTAAACAACTTGTAAAATTGACGGCTGAAAGTGGGTCAAGCTCTGAATTTCTGAGAAATGAGCTTGCACTTCATTTCCACTAGTGCATGAAGAAGAGCAAGCATAAACAAGATCATGCCCGGGCAGGTTTGTGGCTTCCATCTTTTAGCTTCTCGCTCTCTTCTCCGACCTTCAATTAGAAGGGTAGAGCTCTATCTACAATGAAATAACTTCTAGATTCAAATTCTCGGCTTCTAGGTGTAATCAACGCATTCATGTTTCTTGAAAAGTCTTGGGCAGTTGCGTTTATCCCGACGAGCAGGGAAAGAACCAGGTCAAAGCCATTCAGACAGCATTCATCGCCGAAAACCCCGTCTGGTGGCTTGACGTTTCATCCCTCGTGTTCCTGAAGGTTAGGCAGTCTTTCTATTCTAACGCCTTCTCGATCACAAATGGGATACGTATATTGAGAGCAAGACGGGGTAGTATTCAATTGATTAGGATTGAATACCCTAGTTTTCTGGCATCTCGCTTCACGCGTCGAGGTTTGTGGCATAACTGAGTTTACTCAATCCTTCTTTTGTGCAGAAATCACGTACCCAATTGCAAAAGTGGAACGTTCAATGCTGCGATGTGGATAAACTCAGGGTAACCCGAATTGGATGTCCACTTGCTCTGTGAGATGGATACGGAATATAAAAGGATGAGGGAAATGGCTGAGATTTTTCCATTCGTTTGCACTCTCCCACTTTTGCTTACTGAACCTTCCACTCCTTACTCTTCCACCTCTTCTTCCACCTCGTCTTCTAGCCATCCCTCTCCTCGTCTAAGATCTGACAGCCATGCGTTTCTCTACTATTTTCGCTGCTCTGGCCTCCGTCGTTTTCGTCGCGGCAATCCCTACCCCCACCGTCGCTCCTGAAGGTGCTGTCGAATCCCATAGCGCCGGGCTCATCCATGCCAGCGTATCCGTTAAGGTTGGACTTGGTTCTATCCTGCGCACACTTGACACCACTGTCAAACCCCACTGCGAAGCCTTGAGTATGCATCTTGTTATCTATCGCTAGGTGCAGTACGCTAATTTTGACTGGCTTTTAGATGTCCTCCCTGAGGTCAACCTCGGTACCATCTCTGTACATGTCAAGGGTATCGAAAGCGCAGTCAAGGTTGCCATCTCTGACCTGAAGCACCTCCGTGACACGACCGAGCATGGTCTCCTAGGTACCCTTGGTGATGTCGACGTTTGTGGTCTTCTCGCCGACGTTGTCTTCGTAAGATTTTACATTACTTGTTTCGAGCCTTCATCTTGAGCAGGATTATTACGTAGCTCGTTCTCCAGACCCTGGCTACCGTCGTCGGCCTTCTGACTGAAGTCACCCGAGGCGAGTGCTTGCCTCTCATCCAGTCCATCGCGTAAGTCCATATCCACCTTAATCCCCTGCAGAACAACTATTAAACTCATTCCTTTCTAGTTGCTTGCTTGCCGACCTGGTCGCACTGGTCCTGTCCTTGCTTTCCGGTGTCCTTGGTTCTGTCCTCAACCTCGTCAGCACCCTGCTCTTCCGTGTCCTTGTCTGCGTAGGTTCCGTCGAACACATCCTCGCCATCGGTGTTGGAGAATACTGGAAGGGTTGTGGGCTCAAGCTCGCCGGCCTCTAATCCGCTGCAGAAGAGTTTCCTAAATAACGGAATTCAACTTTTCGAGCATCTTTTCCCCTCAAAACTGTCCCTCCCCCGTATCGTAGAATCTACTACTCATATATAATTACCTGTCATTCGTTTTTAGATTCCTCTTCAGGCTTCATTCGGTACCATATAACATTCATAAGGCCCCCTCTACATGCATATCCAACTCTTGCTGTGTTGTTTTTGGTTAATCGAATGTTTTAATGTGACGAACATTTTGTCGAAGACCTGACAACCTCCTCGAGCTCGAGAGACTGTTTCCACTTGAATTTCCGAGGGCTTAAACACCACCCTCCAGTCTGGGCCAGTCCTTGTAATACATTCAGGATACATTCCACCATAGACGCTGGTTCTACGGGAATCAAAGCATATGATTCAAAATAGAGCCAGTCCTTGTCGTTGGTCTCATCCATGTGGCTCGCCTCCTTGTCGTTCTGAGGATTCCAAACCCGATTTTCTCATGGCAAAGTTTCCCTGGAAGAATTGGCCACATGGACCACTATTATATTCACATAAAGCACGAGCATTTGTCCCCCTTGGCCAACACCGTGCAGGTCATACCACAGGAACCCTACATTAGATCCCGGCGTCTTTGGATCCTGGAGGTTTCGCATTACCTGCGATGCTATCAATGACCCCGTTTCCACTAATAATGCTTGTTGTGGCAATGAGGAACTTCCGACCTGTAGACCAATGTAAAAAGGAACATTGATAGGAAGAACAAAAGAATCCCACCTCGATTTTGTCGGCTCACCCATCGTAATGCCGCAATTTCAGTGTACGTACACCCCCCAAGGAAGAACACGACTGTGGTTGTTGATCGATCCTGAGATGGAGGCGCTAGAGGCATCATGAGTAAACAGGTTATCCTCGCTATCAGTAAAGGGGAAACTCACGCAGACCGACGCCAGCGTTCCCGTTCCTGTTAGCCTGTCCGAACCCCTTCTGCTCCACATCGAACGTCTTGCCCGGGATAAGCGCTACAACATCTTCGAATCCTTTCCATCCTACAATAGGGTGCGCTTGCACTTTCACCCCCGTTACATCTGCTCCTGCTGCTCCTTCCTTTTCAGCAGGGTTGCTCAGGACCCCACCTTTCTGTGCGACACATTGAACGAGTCGGATACTGATGGGAGCGTATCCAGAATATGTATAGCTGATATCGTTCTCAACTTCCTCCAGCGCGTCTGGATTGTCGTCGATAAGCAGCCGCAAGGATTTGCGTAAAGCGGGGAATGGGTATTTGGG
>LBLO01001110.1:0-11374 GCA_004354395.1 Chondrostereum purpureum
ACTACAAACACGCTCTAAACGCCCTGGAACCTGCCCTAAATGACCACGTGATCCCTATCTAACCCGTCTTCCTCAACCTTGTCTCCTCCCGGATACTCTACTCCATCGGTGTCTATTATTGGGACTACTAATCCCAAGTGACTGTGGTTAGAATTGGGGCGCGTTCTGAATGTTCGCCATGTGCAGGTGGCATGTCCGGGTGGGTAGCCGGGACATGGATGTCGCTGAGTGAATACTCAGGCTAAGCACACTTGCGGTGTTTAGGGGCCGTAATTCTTGGCTACTGTGGCGCCGATATGGTCTTTCGACCTTCAACGGTTGTAGTAGCGCTGTCTCTGGCGCTAGGAGAAATTCTAGTTAAGTGGTTACCTTTCTATGGTGCATCCCTATTCGTACTAAAGGCGGTACAACACTGTTCGCACTACTTAAAGGCGGTACACATCTAGCCAAAAAATTGACATGAGATTGTGCTAACGGAGATGGAATTGCCAAAAAAGAACATCCGTGGCGCCGGCCTCGGATATGAAGATCTTATTTGAGGCGAGCCGGGGCCCAGTCAAAAACCACCTTGCCTCCTAACCACCATCTCCCTTGCCTCCATTTGCGTTATATTACGCTCCGTTTTCCCCCTTTTCCCNCCCCTNCACCACGAATCGACAAGAAAATGCTACATTCTTTACCTTTAGTTCTTTCACTTTCGTCATTGTTCCTACCTTCTGTTTTGGGAGCTTCCGCTGACGACTGGAAATCTCGGTCCATCTACCAGGTCTGTAGTAATACCCGTTTGCCTCTTGATTAACGGATACTAAACCAATTAATAGATAATTACGGACCGTTTCGCAACCTCTGACGACTCTTCTACCTCCTGCGACGCTAGCGAACGAAAATATTGTGGTGGAACATGGAAGGGCATTGAAAACCATCTGGACTATATCCAGAACATGGGCTTTGACGCCATCTGGATTTCGCCCGTCGTGGAAAACATTGATGGTACGACAGCCTACGGCGAGGCATACCATGGGTGAGTAACATGCCGCATTCAACTCTTTTCCTGGCGCTAATCAACGGGTCTGGTACGAATCTAGTTACTGGACTAAGAACATCAACACTATCAACACCAAGTTCGGATCTGAATCTGACCTCAAAAGTCTGATCAGCGCCGTCCATAGTCGTAACATGTACATCATGGTGGACGTCGTCGTTAACCAGTGAGTGTAGCATGTCGCGCCCATACTTGATCTGACACGCGTTTAAAGCTTCGCCAATGTCCCCACGAACACCTCCGATACTGGGCTTACATTTGATTTCTCTGGCAACACTCCTTTCTCTTCAGCCGACCAATATCACACGCAGTGTTTCATCACCGATTACAACAACCAGACAGAAGTCGAGCAATGCTGGCTCGGGGATGCATCTCTTCCTCTCACAGATCTGAACACGGAAGACGACAACGTCGTTTCCACCATGAATGACTGGATCAAGAACCTTGTCTCGACTTGGAGCTTTGATGGCATCCGTATCGACACCGTCAAACACGTCCGCAAGGACTTTTGGCCAGCCTTCGCCTCTGCGGCCGGTGTATTCACTCTTGGTGAAGTTCTCAGTGAGAAGGTCGATTACACTGCCGAATACACCGAAGTGCTCGACAGCGTTCTAGACTACCCGACATGGTTTGCCGTTATGCAGGCTTTCAACACCACTTCGGGCAACATGGCCGGCATCAAGTCGACGGTTCAGGCTTCTCAATCTGCGTACAAGAATGGGGAGGTCAGAACTGCCTCTTTCTTGGAGAACCATGATCAGCCGAGGTTCCAGAGCTTGACCACCAACAATGGCCTCGTCAAGAACGCCATGACATGGCCCTTCATCAACGACGGTATCCCGATCCTGTACTACGGTCAGGAACAGGGCTACACTGGCGGAAATGACCCTGCCAACCGTGAAGCGTACGTTTACATTCCCATCTATAACTGTCCAACCACTGATCAATCGTAATCCAGTCTGTGGTTTACCGCTTATCAACAAGACAAAGACCTTGTCCAGCTCGTGAAATCCTTGAACGAAGCCCGCAAGCAGGCCATCGCCTCCAACTCCAACTTCCTTAGCACTGCTGTCAGCTTTATTGACCAGAGTGACGAATCCACGATCGCCGTGCACAAGGCTCCCATCCTTGCCCTATTTACCAACAAAGGTTCTCAGGCCAACCCACCTACATGGAACTTCGACGGAGTGTTCGACAGCTCGGAGACTCTTGTTGATATTCTCACTTGTCAGCAGATTTCTGGGACTAGCGCAAGGGCTAGTCAGGGTGAGCCCAAGGTCATCATGCCAGCAAGTGCGTTGAGCAAAACCGGCTCGCTTTGCTCAAGCCTCGCTACCGGAGACGGTTCCTCTGGCTCAGGTGCCCTTCCGAGGACCCAGTTGTCTGTTCTCGCTGCTGCTGCTGCTTTCGTTGTCGCTTTCGTGTTGTAGACTCGACGTGTTTCCTCATTTATGCCTGGGCCCTATTATGTGACCCCATGGACTATGAACAGCATTTGGACTTGAACTTTCGTTTTGTTAGTATATCGTAGTACATACTTCTAGAATATTTAGTAGCTTTTGTGGTTACTTTTTAATTGACTTCACATAAAAATCGTCGAACGAGGCTTACATCCAATCAAGACCTAGTTTGATAGTCTCCCGCAGTCAGACCAAATGATCCGAAATAAGACAGTCGTTATTTCTTGATACTAGTTTGATAACTTTCATTGCCAGAACTATTTCTGAAGGACACCTGTCACGGAGATTCGAATCAAGAATTTACTCAGTGACCAGACAAAGCTGAAGCCCGAGAGCTCACATGAAAATAGCAGCCTCGTTCCAGGCGATCCGCGTTTTCTCCCTGACTGTCGGAGTCTTTTCCCACGTCGGGTTGCATTGCATTCACCTTCCTAGTGTGTCAACAGGATCATCGAGGGCTGGTATAAGTGCATACTCCAACGTAGCACAGTAAGATCCAAGTCACAATATATCATATGCATGTACATCGATTACACTGTAATATTCGGTCCTTGAAGATTTTGCATAGGGATATCATCTCCTTTCGTTCCTTTGTACATCGAGCTTGCTCGAGATAAGCTAAATTCAGTCAGATACAAGGAGCCAACCGAGTGCCGAATTTGCGGTGAAACTGGAAGACCCTCCTCATCTTCACCGTCCAAACAGGTTCACTGTGGCTCCACATAAGGATGGGATGTGTGTTAATCACACCCTCGTTCTCCCCGCTGATCACGTTTGCGACCACGCTGGCCTGGTGGCCACTCAGGTTGGAGATGACACCACAGTTCTTGCAAGAGCTTCGACGTTGGAAAGCCAGGGCACGGAGTCTCAAAACTCAACCCAATCTCACCCCGCGAACGCTCTCAAACGTCGTTACAGTACACTCAATGACACACCTGCTGCACAATCCTTGATGCCTTCTCCTCCAGAGGCGAAGTCTAGTGGACGCTTTGCGAAACCTAAAGCAGTCAACCCTTTGGAAAGTGTACCATCTTCCCAAGAGACTCAAGATAACGAAATCCCCAATTACCGTATCCCACGATACATTCCTTCTAAGCCATCCACTCGAAGGGCTAAGCGGCGCCGAGCACATTCCCCAGATTCCTCAGAAGAGGTTCCTGCTTCGGAATAATTGTTGAGTTCGAAGTTACACATAAATATAAAGTCATTGCAAGTACATACATACATAGTATACATAGGTCAACAATACAGAGGGTGGGTGTTCATGAACYGCCTGGAGCTGCCATGGTTGAAGACAGGGGTGAACGAGCACTTCGAACAAACGTCGGAGACTGGAATGTCGCAGAAGCGGGACCAAATCCGGTGCACGAACAACCGCAACCCGTTGGACAAACTGGTGCATCCAAACGTCTCCAGCATGATATATGCGAGACATGGGAGCAGCGGAGACAGGTCTGGGAGAGACCTAAAGATCGAGATGTTCAATAGCGAACGTGGCGAGATAGCCTCCTCTACGTACCTTTGACGGGGAGTCTACAAATTGTGCAAGCAGGCATCCCAGAAGGATTGCCACAAGATCCACAGGCATTGGCTACTTGCGGGAGAGATGCCCCACATCGAGTACACGCACGAGAGATTCCTAGGAGTATGAGTATGAGTAATTGGATCATCACCCGATCTTTGTGATTGAGCATACCTATATCATGCTGCCCGCTATTTCTACCCTCTTGCCGGTGGATAGATTTCAAGAGTTCAAGACGCTTGTGGTATAGTTGCCAACGGAATAGAAGATCAGCGTACACTTGAATGTGTACAATGAACTGTTGCACCTCTTCTGAAGAAAACAGAGGAGCAGACCTGGAGAGTGTCATGAATTCTGGACGACCAAAAAAATTTGACGATATTCTTACATTTGGTAAGGCATATCTTCTTCAGATAGAATCACGCGCTTTCCATTGCTTCGAGTTGTCGGTCGGGACTTCTTATTTTGACCGCGACGTCGAGTAGCGGGAGGAGTTCGAATGGCGACGGTGCTCTCGTTCCACGACTTGGACATAGGTGGTAGATTGGGGGAATACTCCTTCCAAGGAGCTCGTGTCTTTGGGAATGGTGAGTCCGGACCACGCAATGTTTTCCCTCCGAGGGGAACTGCAATTGATGCCCGTGGCGGGGGAAGAATCTCGTTTATAGGTGTCGCAAGACCATCCTTGACAGTGTCCTGCATTCCAGCCATGAATTGGCGGACACTGTTGGCGTTAAAAAGACTGGACCACGAGCCCCGAGAAGATCCAGAAGAGGAAAGCGAAGGCCCAGGAGGTGTTGCATTAGGGGAGCCTGCGAGTCTTGGCCAGACTGGAGAGAGTGGACTAGGCCGATCCTTTCTGTTGAGGCTAAAATAATCCAAACCAAATTTGAGCGTAGCCGTGGTCAAGGGAGATATTGGTGGTCCACGGGTGGGTCGAAGATTAGAAGATAGAGTGTACGACATGACGATAACCTGGACAAGAATCATGGAAACCATTCCAAGCATTTGAATATCCTTTTCTGCTCGAAAGTTTGCCATTCTACCAATTGAAATCAGTATGAGTATCTCCCAAAGAAGCCGACACTCACAGACGGTTCACCACTGTTCTTACCAGGGAAGTAGATTCTGTTTTCCTCCACCAAGTATCCTTGCCTGTGGATGCGTCAATGAGAGTGCCCTCATCTGCAAACGAGACAAGGCCCGCAAGAGTTCTGAATATCCTTTCGTGGTCATATCTACCCCAAGTGTTTGCAACTTGGGCATTCTTTTCACAAACGCCTGCTACAGTATCGCCTTGGAAGATATAACCCTCAGCTACCTTCCGATCACTTCCCGATATATTTGTCGTACTGGTGATGAAGACGGTACTTCGACGAGGGGCTACAAGAGCGTAGTTCTTATTTTTGCTGGGTTCTGCGCCTTCGGGTGTAATCCTACTATGGCTGCCTGATTCACTCGGACCGCTAGGACGTGGCTGCCTAGGAACCGTCATCAGGTTTGTCATCAATCGAAGTATGTCTCCGCCAGGATTATTCTGTCGTGCCTCAAGAGATTTGGGTGTACGGTCTGTAGAGGACAATGCTAATCGACGAACTGCATCAGAGATGAGCGATGGGGATCTGAATGAAGCTGGAGGCTGATCGTGGTTGGGAGTGTTGGCATGAGTCTTCTCTGGGGACGAATCAACCCCTCGTAAGACGTTTCTCACTATGCGAGGTGGTGCTCGGAAAAAGCAGACGAGCTCCCCTATTGACTTTACATCAATACCACAGAGGGATTGAAGATATCGGTGACTTACCGTTCGGCCCGAAGCTACCTTGAGAGGTCCTAGGCTCTGCTAGGTTTTTCGTGTTCCTCAATAAACTGACTGTAACTTCTCGCACTTTTCTCTTGCCTACCTCTGCCCTTATTGCACCCGTGTTCTCTTCATCGCTGGATTCATCTGATTCTAAGGCACCAGATCCCAAAGCACCCCCAGCAGAACCCTTGTCGCCCTCATCTGCAAAGAGCAAAAATCGCAGGCAGGCCTCCAGGCACGGTCTCTTCCTCTCTCGGATTGCACGCAGTCTTCTTATCATAAATTGTCGATCCGTGGCCGAGATGAGGGGATTTCTCTCAAGGTCGATAGAGGGTATTCCATCGGGATAAGCTTTGAGTGGATAGTCTCGGGGGAATATGAAGGTGACTCGGATGAAAACTGCAGAATGTTCTCCCCAGGGGCCATGTAGGCCAAGGGTGACACGCCGCCTGGTCATTTCTGCCTGAAAAAGGAGCGTTATTTATTGCTCTGTAAGAATGAGTGTAGCTATCCTGCACCTTTTCGAGTCTAATCTTTTCCGTAGAAAGCTTCTTCACGACCGATGTTATCCTGGGAAAGATTGTCAACCACGTATTCGAGTAGAGGGGAAGGAATCATACTCTTCTTGCAAGCTCTGGATAGCACCTTCACCCTCACGGCTCTGGCTCTCATCACGGGACTTGGATCTCCGACTTCGACTCGAATCATAGCTACCACTACCACTTCTACCACCCTTGACTTCTCCGACCTTTACAGAGGACATCCAATTCAGCTGATCCATCGGCGCTAGAGCTTTCGACTTTCCTACTCCACCCGTTCCGCGCGACATTGTCTGAGGAATCGGGATCGCTACAGGAGGTCGAATTTCAAGGAGAGGTGGATACGGTACGACAGTGTTTTGTTGAATCTGCGGAGGCAGCCCGGCGCGTACCTCAGCGAGGATCCCCCGATGTCCCACTGGTGCTGATATCGTACCACCATAGTATACCGTTCCAGGTGGAGGCTTCCGGAACGTGATATCGTGATGAGACTTTGAAGTGCCTCGAGGTCGTTTCAAAGGTTGCGGCTCGCATCCTACTTTCTATCATTCAGGTCAATTTGAGCCCATGACAAGAGGGAAAAGGTACCTACTTCCATGACAAGATCATCAATGGGCCAGAATCGCAATGTCCGATCTTTCGACCACGTTATCAACTGGAACTCCTCTTCCCCCNTACTCCGCCAAACAAATTCCTTTACAACATCCGTATGACCTTCAAAAGTCTCTACACGGCTAGAAGGCTGGCCTCCAAACAATTCCAGAACCGTTTCGCCCCGCTGGGGCAGACTTAGGACACCGTTTGTGCCAAAAGGGACGTTACGTGCACGCCATACTGGATAACTGGTCTTGATTTTTGTCTTGGGTCTGGAGAGGTCGTTCAGGTTCCAGACTTTGATGGTTCTATCCAAAGAGCAAGTAACAATCTCGGACGGGGATACATGCGACCAATCAATGCCATAAATCTTGGACAAATGTGCGTCGAAGCGGAAGACAGGAAGAGCTCCATTCTGCAACAACRTGAATAAAGCTGCTCGCKAATTGGATGCAAGTACCTACCCGACGATCCCAAATCAGGACTTGGTTTGAGTGGGAGGATGCAAGTGTATTGGGGTCGTGTCTATTCCATTTGACTTGGGTTCCGGCATCTGTAAAGGCACAATTCATGGCTGGGATTATACCATGTAACATTTGACTTGCCGTTGAAAGCAGACAACCCTATAAAAAGTATCAATGGTGTTCGCACGGCAATAGAAAGCATCTCACCAAATACRGGTTTCCGAGTCTCTCTCAAATCCCAAGCCCACAACCAAGAATCAATGCCGGTGCTGACGACAATGTCACACTCAGATGTGTGCCAGTTGATATCAGTGATAGCTCGATAATGCGAGTGTAAAATGTGTTCAATGGATGTCTTGCCGGTMGACATGAGATTCCATATAAGACTAATCGTGTTTCAGAAACAAGTTATCGGCCCAAATTTGGAAACACACAGTTTTTCACTTGACGTCGACACRATGTATTCAGCTCGCGCATGATGTGGATTCCACTGAACATCGGCGACATCCCACGTACCCCCCTGAGGAAGAAAGCGCGGAATTTCGAGAGGYGATTCAAGGTCAATTATGAATAGACCTCGRCGGCTGTAGCCACGTTAGTAGTAGATATATGGGGACGATATCAATGCTTACGCTGCAAGAACAACATCCCGGGACCCAGGACTRATGCTCATCTAAACAGTATAKTTCAGCGTCRAGCTAGGCTTTAAATTGAATTCCTACATTTCCAACCGCGTCCCCAATAAGTCCTTTCATGTCTATCTGTAGACTCTTTTCAAAGTTCCCGCCATCTTCAGGGGAAGAAGGAACACCGTAATCATCGTCATCTGGCTCTTAGTTCGCAGTCTAAGAAAGCAGCCGAATTATARATCTAGAGTCAATACCTAACACTTGTTCAGGCACTTCAGGTGAATTCGGTAACGACGGTGACCAGATGGTTCGTCTGGATTCTGGTAAACCACCTATGTCGTTTCGGATACGTGACCTGAGCAAAGATCTTTCCAAGGAGTTGGAGCGGGAGGAGGGGCGTGAGCTTCGCATGGTAGATAGATGGAGTTAAAAAGTGCAGAAATATAATATCTGCAATGCAACATGAGTAGAACTCATTTCGAGCCCATGGTGGTTGAGGATCAAGGGATTATGATTACTTCGGTCCGACTACTGATAATAAATGAAAATGGAAATGATATAAATTAAATTAAACTGAACGAGCAGTTTTAAGGTACAGTATGGCTCATCTATAGTAGCTACAAAGGACCAGGCAAGTACTCCGAATCGGAAGTGCTGAATAATCTCAAAACAGTTCAAATCCTGGGGCTGTACGCCCCTGAATCACAATTCACGGCCAGGTTAATGCATAATTCGAGTGTACAGATATAAGAATGAAAAACAATTGGGATTATCGAGGTATCTCAGAACGAGAAGAAGTTTCGTTCGGGGAATGGTGCAACAGAATACGAGACGTCGTAAGGCGAAGGATCATCCGGAGCGATTTCCTTGCCCTCGTCAAGAATATCAAGGAGTGACCATGCCAGAGCTCGAAAATGGGGACGAGCGCTGTGGTCTGTGCTGTCCCAAAGATCTGGCTGAAAGATGGGGAGTCCAGTTCCCTTGCGTCTTTGCTCCATCCACCGATCATGTCCCTTACTCACTTCAGAAGTATAGGTCCCCCTATACAAGCCGAGAACAGTAACATAATAGTGCGACACAGGTAGCTCCACCACTGGAGTCTCGCTGAGATCTGGTAAGAGACCTGAGGTCCCAAAATTAAACATACGCAAGGACATATGCCGCTCGCACCACGAAAGCTCAGGATCTCGTCTATTCGAGAAATGGAAAATGAACGGAAATCCGGTGGCTTGAAACAGGACTTCATCCCCTTTGAACGCAACAGGGAAGCATTCCACTGTAATGTCGTAGACATACCGAAAGATCCAGGTGAAACTTCCTGGAAACCATTGCCATCGGTACCAGTGACTCCAGTCGCGCCAATTATTGCTCCATTCGCCCGGAAGTGAAGCTAGGCTGAGCAGAGGCTTGAGGAAAGGGTGAGGTAAGTCCTGTATTGATGTGCTAAGAGGAAACGGTACGGATGATGCTCGCTATAGCAGACTCGGGGTTCAGAATCAGAGAAGAACATAGTTATTATTGAACATACCAGCTCGTTTTCTTGTATATCATGTTGGAAACCAAGTTTGGAATGCGGAATTGACCATATAGCACGGTTGTTGCCCCCTAAATAATCTATCACTGTAATCTCCCCGAATGCATTCCCCACCGCAACCAGACCCAAGAACTCATCAAAATCCACTTCTTGACAAGTGGAGCAATCAGGGATCTTATGCACAACACCCTCCGAGGGAGGCGGGGGAGGATTCAGTTTCCAATGGTCACCAATGCGACAGTTCGGGCCACCTGCGCAAAGAATTTTGAAATCAACAATATCAACAAGGATATCCTGACCGTAACGTCCTGCTTTAAACATCCGACAGTCTTGACTCGTATAGTCCATGTCATCTGAACCGAGGATTTTGCTTTCTTGTAAGATTAAACTGTAATCCGTAGCAGCGCTTGGGGGCAAAAGCTCTAGGGTCTTCACAAACAAATTGAAGGGTCCTTCATTTTGATCTTCTATGTGCAAAGCCAGTCTCATCGTAGCAGCAGGATTCAATGTACCATCCGGCGCTTCTAGCAATATAGCATTATGGATGATCTGGATGTTGAAGTCCAATGTGCAGGCTACTCGAGGTCGAGAATCAGGTGGATCAAGAGAAAAAAGAATGACGACGCTCTTCCGTAAAATCAAGAGACCCTGGGGTATAATGTCGAGCGGAATGTACTTGGCCTAGTAGCNATCATCAGCATCGAATACCATCCCAGGCCGCACGTACAGATACTTACCTGTGGATTAGGTGGTTCTTCAAAAAGCCGATGTTTTTTTCCCGTTTTCCATCTAATCAGCCACGGTGTTTGGACACCCTCATGCACCCCGCACACGACAAAGTCGCCCCGGAGAACACTGACTTCCGAGCATTCACAGATGACAGAAACCTGGACGAAGGAATAGGATCCTCCGTAGTGCTTCAGGGATAGTATATGAATCTCTGAGACAGGTCTAATTGCAACGTCAAGTGTGGATTTGCTTGTATAGTAGCAATCGACACTCACAGAGGTCCCAAACCAAGGGCAATTAGCAGCCCGCTCTCCCGTTGCTCCATGACACCAGAATTCACTCGCGCCGGAAGATAGCACTCGGCCATGGGTCTGCTACATCCCGCAGAAATCCTGAGCATATCCCAACAACAAAATCGACTGACGCAAAAGTCGGACGATGCAACAAATAACCAGCGGCCTGATACGAGCTTAATCCAATCAACCATTTGCGGAATAGACCAGCGATAAATGGATTGGGAATGCAGTACACTCCACTCAGGATACTTAACGTTGTTGTGATCTGCCAACAAGGATTTGCGAACAAGAGCTTCGATTTGTGTGCTCGACAGGTCGTCGATGCTAGGATAGCCAGGATTGTGAAAGAAACCTGCACTATTCACGGTACTATATGTCCGGGTAATTTCCATCCAAATTACTTTCTCTTTTGTGATGTTGTAGAGCCGCGAACATGTCTGAATATAACGTTAATGCTCGCAGCATATCCTTTAAAAGATGGAGAAGCTACCTTCCGTAGTACTGGAATATCACGCAGATATACTGGCCGATCTTGGGTGACAATCTCGAGGAGGATATCATCGCTAAGTCTTAGCAATGGAGAGGCCATGTTAATGATGTGGTGGTTCTGAGCAGAGATCGCCAATCATCCCATCTAGATGTTCCAATAAACACCACTAGCGTACTACCCGTGCCTTCGGCCCGGGAAGTCGCAGCGCCGCTACGCGGCGCAAAGCGCTATGCGCATGCGCGCCTTTGGTGCGCTGTATGATTGTCTCTTATCT
>LBLO01001111.1:0-11334 GCA_004354395.1 Chondrostereum purpureum
AATTTTTTTTTTTTTTTCAATTTTATTATGGTAGAATAGAATTTTGTCTAGATTTTCATATTGTATATTATAATCCAATGTAATCGGAATCCAATCTCCTACATAGAACCTTGTGGTTGGATTCAATCATAAAGTCTGCTATTCCTGAGCGAGAAGTGAGCGTCTGCCAATTACAATCGTCCGCAACGTCTGGCGCTGATTTTCCAAGTCGTCTATCGCAGCCTTCAAACGCAGAATCTCCGTATCAATCCGCGTTACGAAGGTTTCGTCGAGAGAAGATGCTACATCATAGCGATTCTCTCGAAGTGCACGGACGATACTATCATGCTTATGCGTGATATAGAAAGGTGGGAGAGAATCGGAGCCACATTTGGTACAAATCATCTGGATGACTGTTTAGATAGATAGCAGAGGTGGTCTGGAAGAGATGGTGGTTAGACTCCAAGTCCCAACTCGGGGTATCATCGAGGCCAGTTTATCCGGGCCGGACGCGAGCATCCGATTTGTTGTCACACTTTTCGCACTTCCGTTTTCGATCATCCCAAGCTCTCCGACTCTCCCTCAAGGTATGCTGCCCCATTATATGTCATTGTACTGCTCAGATACGACCCCACGATGAATATGAACCGTTTCGTGGTGGTTTGACGGAGATTGGTGGAAATCTGAGTTGGATGGCATGTCCGTGTGGTGGATGACGATATCTGAAGCAGTACGACTTTCCTCGAATAGGTTGCTGATCTTCACTTGTTCTCTTTCATATCTATAGATGGTTCGTCTACTGTATCCTCTATCATCTGCACCACAATCTGACCGCGTATAATGAGTATAGAAGGTCGAAATTGACTCCTTCTCCGGCTACCGTATCTACCCTAGCAAGGGAAAGCTTTTCGTTCGTGGCGATAGCAAGGTCATTTCAAATCCACCCAAACTACATATCAATTGTACCAATCACATTTCCTATAGGTTTTCCGTTTTGCCAGCTCGAAAAATGCCTCCCTCTTCCTCCAACGCAAGAACCCTCGTAAGATCGCCTGGACACAAGTCTACCGTCGCATGCACAAGAAGGGTATCACAGAGGAGGTTGCCAAGAAGCGTTCTCGCCGCACCGTAAAGCACCAGCGTGGTATCGTCGGTGCCGACCTTGCTGCCATTGCTGCCAAACGTAACCAGACCGCTGCCGTCCGTGCTTCACAAAGAGCTGCTGCTATCACAAAAGCTAAGAGCGAGAAGAAGGACAAGGAGACCAAGAAGGCAAAGGTACGTGAATCAATCTTCTCTTGGTAGTCATACCTTAATTCTTACTATTCCACAGCCTGCCTCTCGCCCATCGGGACCATCTGGCCCCAAGGTTTCCAAGCAGCAGATGAAGGGTGGAAAGGGTGGACGATGAGCAGGGCTCGTTTTTGCTTTCCTCTTTTGTTTTGACGTTGGTGCTTTGAACCTTGANTTGTATGTCACCACAATATATGACATGTCGACACCCGATAGTTCTCCATGCAGATAAAAATTCTACCTATGCTGTATTTTGTATCGTTGTTGTGAATCGCCGGACAATGTCGCGCTCTAGCTGGTTTCAGACTTCCAGGAATCAGTCAGGATGCCTAGCATATTGCTAGCATAACCCCGGGTCTGAGGTTTCCTTGTACCGAACCGCCAGGTGCGACGTGGCGGAGCTAAGTACAATGGATCTCTGGTTTACTCCAGGAAAGCTGCCCATGTGTAAGTCCAGGATGGTACTAACTTCTGGTTCTCTACCACTCAGAACGGGTAAGTATTCGGACCTCTTTTAGACTCCTGGGAATTGACTGCAAGGATGCCGTTGGAGTTCCACCATGTTCGTGTCCAATGAGATGCCTCCAAGCATTAGGATCTATCTATGTATATCTATGGGCGCTCAACATATACCGATCGCTCCGGGAAATGGAGAAGGCCGCTTGCCTGAGCGCTGGCGCTCAGGCCCGTCCGTGAGGACTTGATTTCAACTCGTTTTCGGAATGTTCTTCAGTCCCTTGCTCCGAGCCTTCCTTGACTCAACATCAATAAATAGCTGAGCAACAGTTCTAAACGAGATTCACTTTTCCCTTCCCATCTCGCTGAACGCCGGATAATGCAGGGTATGTTTCCTAGCTTTGTGCCACCTCCTACGGACGGTTCGATACCTCTGTGGGATTTCGGTGACTTCCATGAAATTCACAACCCAAATTATCCAATGTGGGTTTACGAGAAAGATGACGCTGTCCACCAGATATGCTGGAAAGATGCAGCGCCAGTCATTCGGAACACAGCGAAATTTGTACAACGTCTCCTTGGGGTAGAGGAGGAAACAGAGAGGAAGTCCACTATTGTAGCGCTCCTGGGTCATACTAGTGAGTGTCGCAGAGCTGGATGTACTGGTACCGTTGTTAATGTTCGGTAATACTATAGACGACCTTCGGAATATGCTGATGATCCTCGGTCTTCTAAGGGCAGGCTACCAGCCTTTCATGGTATGCGTGGAGGGTTCCGCAGCTGGGTTAGCGCAGTTGCTGCAACAAACGCGTTCCAAGCACTGCTTCAGGGAGCGAACTGCACGAGCGGAAAAGATGCTTCAAGCTGCCTGCGTGTGCCCTTCCATTGGGGGGTCGGTTGGAGAGAGCCTGAATGTCTACCTTGCCCCGGAGCTTTCATCCTTGGAAGATCTCGAAGATGGTATTTCCCAGCTTCCCAGCTGCACCATCCCATTTGATGAAGATGCTACCATCTTGCTCTTTCATTCGACCGGTGAGTTTGCCTTCTGGATCCCATGACTTTGAATTGGCGGAATACAATGTTTTAGTTTGATCTCTGATTCTCTTTCCCGTTTACATCAGGTTCTTTCGCATCTCCAAAAATTCTTGCTTTGACGCACAGGACTTTCTTACAATGGGGCTATAGCATGAGTGAGTCTAGGTCCAGAATATCTGCGCTTCCTGTGATCCTAATGATTGTCGCGCTAATCATAGATTATGATGGTACCGAGGTCGCAAGCGGCCTGTTCTCGACGCATGCAACTCCCTGGAATTGTATGTACCGTTATGAGAGAACAAGAGGATCTTGTCGCTGATCTAGGCGCCTAGTTTCAATCTATCTAACCGAGATCGCCTCGACGGTACGTTCCTTGCCAGCTAGGCTTTAGGCGAGTGGCGTCGGTAGTAATATCGGAATACAGCTGGTTTCTGGCCTGGTCCAATCAGGATTCAACCCGTATGAACTGCCTCCACCGGTGGCTGAGCCGTTAGGTATGTCACCAGAGAAGGTGCTCTCAGCAGCCGTCAAGACCGGCTGTTCAGCGATAGTGTGTGCTCCCCCGTTTCTCGAGGTCGGCATTCCCAGTTGTATCAGTTGCAGGCGGAACTCTTACCTTGAACATACAAGGCCTGGGCGCAGTCGGAGGATGACATACGAGTGTTAGCCCTTCATTTTGACACTGTGGTATGCGCCCTCGATCTCCTCCGTTGTAGTTCACTTGTTCTGAGTAAATGCTATCTAGATTTATTCAGGTACGGTGGTTCAGCGAGAGTTGGGAGAACTACTGGTGTCGAAGGGTGTTAACCTACTCTCCTTCTATGGAACGTGAGTTCATGTTCAGGCTCATCGATACCTACCTGGATATACGCTGATGGTATTACAGAAGTGAAACAGGTTTTATAACAGAGATCTCAAGACGTGAGTATGGTGCTTATATTAACAGAATTCTAACTTCATTGATCAAACAGGCAGGAAGCCCCCGGAGGAATGGCAATATTTCCAGTTCTCTCCCAGGTGCAGGCCGGAGTTCATTCCACAGGATGATGACCTATATCACTTGCTGATGCTAGTACGTTGCCAGTGCGCCGCATATTGACGATAATGTTTGACTTCTTTATCTAGGACTGTGAATCACACACAGTTTGCAGTCCGGATCTCGTCAAGGTCATGCCGAACGGCGACAGAGTGCATAGAACGAGTGATCTGCTTCTTCGACATCCAACGGATCCTACATTATGGAAGATATTTGGAACAACAGATGACTACATTGTCCATTCGACTGGACAGAAAGTATGTTCCTTCTGCTGTACCAAAGTAATCACTCCTGCTAACTTCTTCAATAGACGAATCCTCTTCCTATGGGTGAGTTCTTCCGCATCGCGCAAATGTGCGTCTTATTAAGTTATCTATAGAATTTATCATCCGGAAGCATCCTCTGATACAAGCAGCGGCCATGTTCGGCAGCGGATATTCTTGTGCAGGGGTCCTTCTTGAGCCAACTCATGTGGCCGCATTGAGGCTTCAGAACAGCACGATCGAACAATTTCTGGACGATATTTGGCCATTTATCGAGCAGGCCAATAAAACCGCACCTCTTCATTCCAGAATTTCTCGCCCTATGATAGTTGTCGGGAATCGGGACAAACCTTGCGAGTACACGATCAAGGGCACGATAAGACGCGGTCCAGTTTTGGTGAAATATGCCAAAGAAATAGAGAATGCGTACGTTTCCTTGGAAAGTGTGTCTGCGCGACCAAAAGCCGTCCCACGAGAGGCTTGGACAGAAGAGAACTGTGCAGAGGTTGTAAGATTTATCGTCGGAAAGATTGACCCGTCAATCGGAGAAGATGTCGACTTCTTTCAAGCAGGATGTAATAGGTGCGTGACCACGTTGTCGACACCGCTATTCCTCCTTATCCGCTGAACGCCAATCATAGCATGCAGGCAGCCTGGATCCAAAACATGATCTGTATGTTCTTAGCCCGCGCATCTCCCAACGTTCAGGTGGGCAGTCTACCATCCAACTTCGTCTATCTTCATCCAACGACCCGCGAGTTGGGAAGAGCTATTTTAAAAATGGGAAAATGTCCAACACCTTCTCGTCCACTTCGGGCTCTTTCGAGTTATCGGCTGGCTCAGATGGAAGAAATGTTAGGACGGTACAGCAGAGCAATCCCCCTTCACCATCCAACTTCCGATGTGAAGGCAGATGGAGATGTCGTCCTTTTGACAGGGAGTACAGGCCATTTGGGCTCCCATCTTCTAGACGAACTTGTCTCCTCTCCTTCTGTGATGAAAATCTACGCCTTGAATAGGGCCGACGGTGTAGGTTCTCTATACATGCGACAAGCTGCTTCTCTTCGAGAGAATGGGCTTGATTACGGTACATTGAACTCGGAGAAGCTTATTTTACTAGAAGGAAGTCTCGAGGATCCCGATGGTAAATTTGGTCTGGAAGACGATGTATTCGCGGAAGTTCAGGAGCAAACGACATGCATCATCCATGCCGGTGCGTTAACCTACATTGCCGATGAACGTTTTCTGAATTCAAGTAGCTTGGAGCACTAGGCTGGATGTCGGTCTCTCTTCGATGGAGTCGCTAATTTGCGGGACAAGGAACCTCATCGATCTTGCCCTGAACTCTCCTCAATCTATTCCTACGCGATTCATGTTTGTCAGTAGTTTTTCCGTGTTTCGAAGTAAGTATCATTCCCTTCGTTCCACTCGCTATGTGGTTGAACCATTTTTGCAACTTAGATTGGAACGAATCTATAATTGCGTCCGAGACTAGTCTTGATAGCCCTGTGACGGCACTAGGTACAGGCTATACTGAATCAAAATGGGTTGCAGAGATGCTATTGGCCAAGGCAGCTATGCAGAGCTCTCTGCGTCCAAGTATCATACGCTTACCCCAACTGTCCGGAGGAAGTAAAGGTTGCTGGAACTCTTCAGAATGGTTTCCGAGGATGATCAAGTCAGGTCAGATCTTGCGGTGTTTACCACGCTTCCTTGGGGTAGGTTTCCAGTCCATGCGCGTACTAATGGGTTAACTAACATTTTTATTCAGCGCGTTTCATGGATCCCAGTCCATCAAGCCGCGGCATGCATAGTTCAGCTTATGCACCTCCCTAGGACATTGCTGAAAAGCTTCGTCCACTTGACCAACCCTTATCCTACCACAGCCCTACATGTGCTCGAACATATCTCTTCCCTGTTACGAATACCCCTTGTGCACTGCTCTGAATGGCTTGTAGCCCTTGAAGCGTCTACTCGTTCGCCCAGCCCAGCAGTTGAAGGATCCGCTACCGCCCTGCTGGCATGGTACAGATCATTGTGTTCCAAGGGTGCAGGGCAAGAGAATGAGGCGTTCGGGTTTCCTCTAGTCAAGACAGCATTGGCAACATCGTTAGTGGAAGAGATATGCACAAAGCTAAATAGACATGATATAGAGCGATGGGTCACATATTGGAGAAAAACAGGACTTTTGCAATTTTAGTCTTTTTTTGCATGCTAAAAGTAAAAAGCTCCACTGAAACACCTCTATCACTANTNNTTTMAATTCGTATAAACCCTCCGTGACGTTCCGCGTACGTCTGATGGTCCACCAATGATACCTACTTAATACCTTATGTACACATCTGTTCGCAGTCTTGTGGTGNCAGTTTCAGATGTACCAAACAAAATAGCGATGAACAAGGTGGCGGAGCACGAACGCTTTAATTCCAAAGTGAACGAGTGTTTTCCTAGTACAAGGACTCATGACGCTACTGATTTTGCACATTATATCGATATGGTGATCTCTCATTGACGATGTAGGTTTCCAGTAACATCTCCTAAGCACACCGGGACAAGCCGGCTCACTGCCACTTTTCTGTGTGTTTCAGAGAATGCTCTTGGAGGCTGCCACGGGTGATTTCTCAATTATGTCCAAATTGAGTTTCATATAACGACGCAAATAGAAATATCTCGGATATACTTGGGTAAAGTCTGATCAGTCAGCTATTTTACCGAGATGATTTACCGAAAGGGTTTCTTATATTAAGGTGAGTAGCTCGGAGAGTGTAACTCATAAACACAACTGCAACAACTTTCCTCTTTACAATGTCTCCTGCATCCGTTTTAATCGTTAGTGTCACCTAGACTGTCCTTGTTCGGACGGCTCTCTCATGCTCTTGCTTTCACGTGTAGGTCGGCAGTGGCCCATCAGGTCTTGTTTCTGCTCTTGCACTTGTGCAGAATGGAATATCAGTTCGCGTCATCAACAAAGAAGTCACTCCTCGACTCGGGCAGCGGGGCGCTGGCGTGATGGTAAGGTTTCGTTCCTGTTATAGGAATATATATTTGCGTACTCACTGCAATGACAATCAAAGCCACGTACTCTCGAGCTGCATCAGATCCTCGGTACACTGGAGGAGGTAGAGAAGATCGGTATACCTCCCTTGTCTATGAGAGTGTACGAGCTGCCTGGGGGAACAAAACCTCTGAAGACTTTCGATCTTGCACCCACTGCGGCGCCTACTAGTGCTGTCCCTCGTGTACGTGTTGTCTTTCATAGTCAAAGACCATAGCTCATCTGCTATATGTAAACAAATAGCCCAACGTCATAATGCTCAGCGAAGAGACTCAGGAGTCCATTCTTCGTGATCATCTGGCAAAGTACGGGGTCAAAGTCGAGTTCGGTACTGAATTCGTGGCGCTTGAGCAATCCAAGGCTAGCGTTACAGCCACTTTGAGAAATGTTGAGACTGGCGCAGAGGAGAAGGCCACATTCAACTGGCTTATCGGGCTGATGGTGCACATAGCGCCGTTCGTAAAGGGGTGGGTATAACATTCTTGGGGGAAACCAGGACGGAGGAGGGCATGATCACTGGGGATGTGCACATCAAGAGTGGCCTCAACTCTGAGGTATGCTTTCGTTATCGATTTTGACAACTGTCATTAAAACTCGAACCAATAGTTTTGGCATATCTGGGGTGATGTGGGATCATTTGCGTACGCTTTTGAAGGATTTCATCTGCAAAATAATCGCCTCTGAAGATTGACTTAACCAGTGTGACCCTTCGCCCAATTGAGACTGGTGACGGGAGGTTTACGTTCATCGTCGGCGGTATGAAACAGGATCTTTCAAAGATCTCTACCCCGGAGGATGTCGTGAAAGCATTCTACAATACATCAGGGCGTAGCGACGTCGAATTCGGAGAGTTCATCTGGATGACACACTGGCGTCCCAACATCCGAATGGTAAACAAGTTCGGCGAAGGTAGAGTATTCGTCGTTGGTGATGCCGCTCATGCGCACAGCCCGACTGGAGGACAGGTCAGCTCACGATTTTCATGGATGCCTAAAATAGACTAACACTTGGAGAACATTAGGGCATGAATTCGTCTGTCGCAGATGCCGTGAGTAGCTATCCGAATACTTTAGAGGTTTGCTCACGTTTGAGATCATCTATTATAGATCAACCTTGCCTGGAAACTCGCCCTCGTTGAGAAAGGGCTGGCTTCCCCATCTCTGCTCGATTCATATACTGCCGAACGCCTCCCCGTCATCGCCATGATGCTCAACGTCACAACTGAMCTTCTGAACAAAACCTTCAAACCTTTAAAAGACAAGTACGAAGGTTTTCACAGAGGACACGAGCTGAAGATGCTGGGTGTAACCTATCGAGGAAGCCCCATTGTCTTGGACGACAGTACACCTTCCGATGAGCCCGTGGACCCTTACAGGAGTGGCGAGGATGGCCGTTTGCATGCAGGAGACAGAGCACCTGATGCGACTGCGGGCATTCACAAGTTCTTTGGAGCATCGTGGCACACTGTCATCGTCTTTGAGGGTGAAACGACGGAGTCAGCGCAGGAGATTTTTGATGCCGCAAAGGAGTTGAAGGCGCCCTCGAAGACGCTCCTCGTGCTTCCTAAGGGTACTACCTCTAACATCGCAGCTGACGCCATTGTCGAAGATGCTGATGGATCTGCCTTCGAGAATTACAAAATCGTCAAGGGGGACAAGAAGGGGTTGGTCATTGTGAGGCCAGATGGAGTGGTTGGGGCCAGAGTAGACGGTGCGGAAGGACTGAAGAAATACTTCGAACTTGTCTGCYTTTAGATCCTAGAGTGTTAGTTATAAGTTACGGGAGCAATTGTCCCACTCAGGGGATACAAATTGAACTTGATCTTGTACAAYTTTCCCAAAATTCGGAAACACGGATTTGCCATATTATTAGCATTGGGCTAAGAAGGGCATCACTAGAAGTAAGTCTCAGGAGAGTTGGCAAAAACTTTGGCTTTTTCTACCTGGCAAGCATCCCTGCTACTGAAAGATATGAAAGGTGCAACCTCAGGCCACAAGTAGCGTCAGTCATCCATCCGGTGCCAAGCTCTGAAGTTTCTCCCTTAGACGGTCTCGAGGATGTCTGAGCCATGGAAAGTGGGCATGACAACAACTAATTGTACTTCGATTGCACCAACAGTATTGAGAGTGGCTTCGATCCGTAGCCATTGACCATTCGTTGCAGTTGGGGTATAGGTTGATGAAAGAGCGACCTCGTCATCATCCTTCCGTCGTGAGCTGCTCATCTGATTCCACAGCTCCCAAGTCTCCACAAATCGTTCAATAGCGGAACAGAAAGCGCAGCTTACACAGGCAACAGGTTCATTGCACAGGATTTGTGGTGGGAAATCTCGGGAGACAGGCCAATATACAAAGCGAAGAATAAGAAGAGAAGAAAGGGAATAAGTAGTCCAAAAAACAAAGCCTATGTGTACGAAGGGGAAACATATGAGGTGAAAGCCATTCCCATTGCGTGTGTGATATGCGCGCGAGGGATGTAGATACAACACTAGGACACAGATAAAAGAAACCAAGGCGCTTACTTGNCCGTGGCCTTCACGATAGACACAACGATGATAACAATGATAACTGCAATAGCAACACCGATTATAATGCGCATCTAGAGAAAGACAGCATGTGAGTATCCGAATCACGCAATAAATGAGAACAAGTATGTACCTTCATGTCTTTCCACCTGGCATGATGATGGCCGAATTAAAGGCTGTATGAGATAGATTTGGGATGCAAAGACATACCACATATTCTAAAAAATGGATCATTGAGCGAATTTTCTAGCGTATCAGAGATACAGACGCACCTTTCGCACACGGTTAGCCCCCCGACGGAAGCCCTGGGCAGATACTGCGAGATTGTCTATGGCCAAATTGGCTTGAGTTTCCCATAGGCAGTGTGTAACAGAAGACACGCACCAGTTTTATCCTGTAGAGAATCCAGCCTCTCTCCTCTTTCCGCCACTTTGGTGATGTTCTCTCTCATGATGCCGACAGTGTCGTCAATCTGAGCTTGAATGGCGGCCGTCTTTGCATTGCCCTGACTTGGGCCTTGGGGAGCAGCGCCATTGCGAGGAACATAAGGGTCGTAAGGTTCAGACCTAATCATGGAGATTTCAGGGAAAGCCAAAGCGGATGTTGTTTGTGTGCGGTTCTTCTGAAGAGAAATGAAGGATGACGAACATTATATAGGGATCTAGAGGGATAACAAGAGACCAAATTAGACAATTGATAAGTACGCCAATTATTCCAGTGAGCCCGTACCGTATCAAACGACTAGGGGAGTGGAGGAGATATGGAGTTTGGCGGTGGTGGGGGTCGTTGGCAGAGGTGGGACCGGAGCAANGGCTGGTTGGCAATGCGTATTCTCACGCTTGTGACCAATTGGTGACGAGTAAGCCATATTTCACGCCGCCGCCACAGCTTTCTTCCTACCGCAGCTAGCCACAGCTCCGTGATTTTACCTCCCATTTCTCGAGCTCAGGCTTCCGTTGGGAAAAATTGCATCCGTTCTCTCAGTGTGTGAATCTTTTGGACCCCCCGATAGGAATTACGTGAATGTTAGATACCCTGGCCAGTGGCGACCTTTCGTCTGACAAATGTGTGTGAAGTTTTAACGGTACCGGACGGATTTGCTCAAAATTAACGACAGTCATCCCTTCTAACCTCAAGCATAGTGTAACATCATTCATGGARCCTAGCACTCCGCCCCCATTCAAGAGAAAAGGGACAAAGCTATCTTGCAATACTCGAAANCCTCGCTCGGTTTCTTAAGGTTTTATGGAATGGCTGATGGGCACAGCTGTACTATCCCGATGGGAGAAAGAGGTCAATGAGACCTAGCATTCACCGTGAAGCACAACGCAGATCCCATAATTTTTGGCCCCGACCAGAACTAATCCTCTTCTCATSTACATGTATGTCGCAATCACTCCGTAGATGACTGGTAAGGATATTTGAGAGAATGCTAAGAGGTCCAGACTATATCAAATGGACAGGTTGGTATTGTGGACTGACGAGGATAGGANCCTCGAGTCGGAGGGTCTCAAAATCTGACTTGACGAAATCCGGAATTACAGTCGTTCCGGAAAACCTTGCCGAAATGAAAATTTGATCACAATCAAAAATAATAAAATCGAATAAATACAAGAAATTAAAAAAATTACAGGGAGCTCTNCCCCCGCAAGATTTAGTGCCCAGAGAGCACACACTATGTAGTTAATGCATA
>LBLO01001112.1:0-11331 GCA_004354395.1 Chondrostereum purpureum
TGCGCGTTTCGGGATTACACGCGCATTTCCACCGATCCAAATTCTCGCCGTATTAAAGTGCCGTAGTAATAATAGTGCCGTAGAAATAATAGTGCCGTAGAAATAATAGTGCCGTAGAAAAGACCCGAATACATACACGTCATTGTTGGGAAATATTTGAGTGCCAGCGAGGATTAACCTGGTCCCGATTATTTATTTTCCCAAAGAATTGCAAGGGTAAATACCGAATGAATATTTGGTTACGGGGCAGGTCATGTGACCCCCCCAAATGCGCGCGGAAAGGCAAAAAAAATAGCCCAAAATTCAAATTTTCGCCCAGGTGCCAAATGACCCAGATCATTTGGGTAGGTGGCAGTGCCGACTCAACGTCTAACTGGATCAAATGGCAATTGACATGTTAGGTATACCTGGGTCATTTGGGTCATATGTTACGTCTTGGCCTGGGTACGACGTACAGTGGTGCCTCTTACTCACTGTTAGATCCTGGGCTGGTACCCACCATTCAGGGTGTTACGCGGTTCGTCGTGCTCCGGATGTTCCATAGATCATACTAAGCCTCTTTTTAGATTCCCTGCTCAATCCAAGGTAGGTGGGGACTCGAAGATTCCATCTATCCTCTGCTATGACAAGCACGGCAAACTACTTGCAGTCGGAGAAGAAGCTGTTCAGTACCAAGAAGATTTTAGCGATGATGAAGGTACCGAAAGTGAAGAGGATGAGTGGGAGACTGTCCAACGGTAATCTCACCTCCTTTCCCGTGTACTTTTTCTCACTAGTGGCGCGTTATGTCTTAGGATAATCAAAGTTGAATGGTACACGGTCTTTTATCGCTTTCATTGATGAATATCTTCTGATCATTCAATCAAGGTTCAAATTACACCTTCGCCCAAAGGCCCTTTCCACCCACGTCACGGACAAAGACATCCCACCGCTCCCCAAAGGCAAGACTGGGATCGATGTTCTATCTGATTTTCTCAGATATATGTACGCCTGCACGAGGACCTACATCGAGGAAACACACCCCGCAGGCGTGGCCTCTGGAATTCCATCGAAGACGAGAATATCGTGTTCATTCTCACACATCCTAATGGATGGGAAGGGCCTCAACAAGCACTGATGCGTGAGGCAGCCATCGTGGCTGGCTTAGTTCCTCGGAATGGTGGGGGACGCGTGAATTTTGTGACGGAAGGCGAGGCTAGTCTGCATTTTTGCGTGAATAAGGGTGTTCTGACGAATGAAGTGGCTCCGGTATGATTCTATCCAAGATCTACTTACAAATCGTGCTAATTACAGGGATATTTAGAGAGATCGGGGTGTTATCCTTGTTGACGCTGGGGGAGGAACTCTCGATTTAAGTGCTTATTCGAAGACATCTGCGACATCCAATGCGTTCGAAGAAATTGCTCGGCCTCAATGTGAGCTTGTGGCGTGATTGATGTCACCTTACGACTCAATCTTTCACAGGTATCATTCAAGGTTCAGTCGTCGTTACACGTCGAGCACGGGTGTGGCTGCAGAGTAACAACATTTTCTTTGAACAGATGTCTTGTGGCTGATCCCCATCCCACGACTTAGCAAACCTGGCTGGCTCCAAATACCAGGACGAAGTCGACCATATGTCTGAAGTCTTCGACAAATCGACAAAGCTCACCTTCAGAGACAGGACCAGTCCTTACTTTATCCGATTTGGCACTGCCCGAGATAAAGATCCAAAGTTCGATATCAGGACGGGCCAGAAGAAGATCCCAGGGTGAGTTCATTCGTTCCTGCCACACTATGCATGTTAGGGACTTATCGGCATCTTCTTCACAGGGAAGCTATAGCATCTTTCTTTGAGCCAGCCATAAAGGAAGTTCTTCACGCGATCGAGATCCAACGGGGAGAGACCAAGAAAGAAATAGCGGTACGCTGTTGAAGTATTGGACATCGAGCTCATTCTTCCTTGTTAAAACGGCTCAACATAGGCGGTTCTATTAGTGGGAGGTTTTGCCGCCAGCGATTGGCTTTTCAGTGAACTCCAAGCCGAGCTCGTGCCCCTCGGAATCGCCATTTCTCGACCTGACGGACACGTGTGGGTGTAGAGACCACCGTTCTTGGTTTTCATTGGCTGACGTCGCTTCACGTTATAGGAACAAGGCCGTGGCAGACGGTGCTGTCTCTTTCTACCTCGATCATCTTGTCACCGTCAGAGTGGCGAAGTACACATATGGGTCAAGGACTCGTGTTTTGTACGATCCTAAAAATATCGAGCATCGCAAACGGAGCCACACGGTGTACAAGGACACTATTACCGGATATGACATGATTCCTGGTGGATTTTCCCCCATCCTCACGAAGGTCTGTGGATACAGTCTTTATGTCTTCCTATCTCATCTGCGAGGCAGGGCCAGYGTGTCTYGGAGACGCAAGAATTCCTCAATTCCTTCAGTCGGAGGGCAATAGAGATCTCGCACTTGAGCAGYCTTCCCGTGACTATCACCGTGTATCGCGGTTCAAATCCGAAGCCCGAATGGACAGATGTAGAGGCCGGTTCGTCGAACTCGAACCTCCTGTTGTTCTCCTTTCCCACAACACTAACACTCTTGTGCATGTAGAAATGTTTTCGTCCTTGTGCAAGATCACCGCAGATACTTCGGAACTAGCCCGTTCTTTGACTCCGAAGCGCCATCGAAAAACGGGGGAGCTGTACTACAAGATCGAATTTGAAATTGTTATGCTTTTCGGCGCCACAGAATTGAAGGCGCAGGTAGCCTGGACAGAGAATGTGAGTTATACCTTATATCCTATCTGGTGCGTCTCTAGCTAACTTGGCACATTTTCTGAAGGGGNTTGAACGGAGGTGCTTAACTGTCTCTTGCACATCTCTGTAACACTTCTTCGCTGACTATAATATCCTGTTTCAATAGGAGCCCAGCACAAGTGATCTACGATGAATGATTGCAGTACAACTTGAACACAATATATCCCAGACCCCTTTACCAGGGTTGTAGTATAGGATTACTATTAGTATAAGAGGTAGAACGGTTCGCACAATATCCGCCTCTCAAGTATGTAATACATGCAAAAATCACCGATTATTATTTACCTCTCGTCTACATGCTCATCTATCCTTTGAGTAACCACCTACTTTAATACATGCTGTTTGATTCATAAGAGCTACATAGACGGCCAGGGAGATAGAGAGAGAGATGCAAATAACTAAGCTGCGCTGCGAAGGCTGGTCCTATCTTAGGTGCTCATAACCTCTGAGAGCCTGGTCACCTTCGCTTTCATCAGGATTTTCCATTTCCCATCTTCATCGAGCGACCTTAATCCCATATCTGTAGTATAAGCAACCACTCCCTCTCCCTCTCCCTCATTCTCCAAACTTGCTGATTTGAAAGGAGCGCCAGTGGGAGCGGCCAGTAGGCGCAACTCGACAGAGGATATCTTCTCGCTCACGGCTTGATCGAGTCGAGCACGAGACCGCTCAATATCAACAAGTCGATTAGCAAGGTGTGCTGTATCGCGGAAGCGCACACCTGCGTAGTTAAGGATTCCAGTGATCTGCTCGACGAGGGGGAGGACACTGGACGTCGTAACCTCGACGCCCGTACTTTTCGTGGCACCACGAGTCATAGCTCGCCAGCGTTTAGCAACCGCAGGAGGCTCTTAATGACTGGGGGTCAGGCTTCAGAACTGATCGAACGACGTTCACGTTCACCTTTAGTTCTAACAAGGTCCCAGACAAAACTCAACACCTCCTCGTCGTGCTGTGCCARCTTGGACCACCCGTTCGTCAAACGGCAGCATGTCTCGACAAGATATCCTTGCAATGCTGCCTGTAGGATCTCCGAGCGAGMTTCATTCCCCCTAGCCTTCCTGATRATCTGGTTCCTCAAGTTCCCATCATCGTCCTCATCCATGGCATCCTGGTTCCCCRCATCCTCTAACTGATYCGTGAGCACAGCAGCGCACTGTAGGATTTCCTCGTTCAACGCTTCAACCATCCTCACGACCTCCGCAACAGACAWCCGATCCTCCTTCATGAAGAACTTCTTGGACATCGCTGTCTCCTTCGTCCGAACGTTYAGCATCTCGCRGATGCTGTCGATGTGGACGTCTTTCCGCTGGTTTTCCGACTCGAGGAGGCGGYTTCTGTCCTCYTGATGCTTGACCTGCTCTTCTAAAACCGCCACACGAGCTTCGAGACTCTTCGCATGCCGAAACCATGCATCAAGAGCAGACTGAGTAGACACACAGTTAGTTCTATACTTGTCCACTTCACGACGCAGATTATCTTCAGATATCTTTAACCGTTCAATCTCGGCATCTCTCCTCCRCACTCGTTCYTTCTCAGCTACGACAATGGCGTATRAGCGACTGCTGAGGCGAATATGAGGAGCGGTCCTANTCGTAGAACGATGAGATTCCGAGATCGTCRTCGRCTCTGGTGGCAGCGCCGRACTCTGGATTTCTCTCTTCCCTTCGTCAGCGATGTNCCCTTCGAGAGGGTGGGATGCAGAGACCCTGGCTTGATCTGAAGCGCGACTAACTTTCCTCGSCCMTTCGTCGGTTATTGCTGCCTCCTCCACAGCAGGTGGCTGGCCTCGAGGAGGATACCCACCTGGAACAGACGGCNGTCCCACTNCANCTNNNTTTGATGCATAGCCTATAGGAGGGTCGCTGGGATGTACGCCGATGACGTGGGCAGTGACTTTGTCCATTACGCCCTTCGCAGATTGTAAAACGGAATACATGGGGGTTGAAAAGAAAGAACGATGGGAAACATGATTCGCAAGAAAGATGCTCAGATTTGTGAAAGCATGCGCACTCCGCGTGTTTTAGTGTGAGATCTATGGAAGTCATAGATGACATAGACGCGTCTAAATTCGGATAGGCTTGTCAAAAAGATATGTTTAAAAGAGCGTTAAGACGTACACATAGACTGAGAGGAACTTCCAGGATGTATTCCGATTTGTGTTACAGAAGTTTCCAGTAAGCGCCCAGGTACAACCTTCCCCCGAATATCACAAGACACCCAGAAAATCTCTCTAGCANTGCTTCGCAAAATATGGATGAAGTCGAGAGAGCAGGTGCCAAGCCGTCCGAACTGGGGATGATAAGATTCAGAATTCCTTCAAATGCCGTCGATAAAGGCTCAGGATAGAAAGATAGAGTTGCGAGCGTGATAAAATCCTGTCTCTTGAAAGAATGTCGTNCCCCAAGCCGCTCTCATTCTTTACATGGCCAACCGCTGTAAACCGTAATAAGTTTCCAAACAAAAGGGGGGTATTTTCCTGACTTGACAAATGCCACGTCAACGCCAGTCTATCTCGTTCTTCAAGTCATCGAGTTGAAGTTGATACAATGAGGGTACAAGTTGTAATACTTGTTAAAAATCCAGTCGGTAGAGCATCTAACAAGTTTCAGTAGTGTTACTCTTCATGAATTACAGGGCTGGAACATTTTCTACTGTTCACGTTGAAACGTACTAATGAACGACTGAACCCATGGTGGAAGTAACGGAGGAACTTGCAAAGAGGCCGGGGTAAGTATACCAATCTGGGGTAAGTAACAGCCGTAGCCCTAAGCCGGCTTATCTTGAACTACCAAACGCATGCTGTATTCAGTATGAAATCACTAATTGTACTCCAGCTTTAATGCAAGGCTTCGTTCTACCTGAGCACCACAGAAACGGATGGTATCTCTAGGCGCCGCACTGGTACCGAAGTGATGCGATAGAAACATGCATATCTATGTACTAGCTGCCGCCGCCCTCGGAAGAACCAAGGCTTCACAAAACATCTCAATCAACTTATCATGCTCTAAACGCTGCACTTCTTCTTCCCTAGGAGCGATGTAATGTCACGACCGTCTACGCAATGGCCGATTCTGTTCGTAGATCAGGTCCGCACACTGTTGCGCGATAGTCAAAGAGTACCTCCGTAACATCAGGAAGGATCCAATGGCGGCGATAAAACACGTTCCGCTAGGGTTGTTCCCCTCATGTCGTCGTCGCTACAGCCAAATGCAGACCCAAATGATTCCTTGAGGTCTGTCGTGTTCAGGGCTGGATGTTTGGGGCGAAGGCCAACTTCACGCAGGCAGTGGACGTAGAATGAGAAGAGGATGACAAGGAGGAGGGTTTGTAGATCATGACGGGGTTCGCGACGTGTAGTAGGGTGGCTGTTTTGGGCTATATCTTCGAGGATCTTCAAGGCCATGAATTGAGGCGTTCCCTACCAGGTTTTGAAGCGTCAGGAGAGACTTGATGGAATAGAAAAGAGGTACTCTGACTTACTGCAGTTGCTGCTCTGGGAGCGGCTGCTTTTGACGACGAGACGACCGGATTAGTTGGAATATATGACAAGGAAGAGTCCTCAAAATCGGCAAGTCGGTCAGCGAGGCTCTCGCGTTTTTCTGAAGCCTGATACAACGGGATTGACACCGACTCCAGGTCTACGATAAAGCTTTGCATTCCGTCAGGTGCTAGCCCGCCATTCGCAACAGCATCCCAGATATAGATGCTTCCCGGGTCGATATCCTGGTGAACGACGCCAGTTTCTGCAAGTTTTTTGTGACCTACAATCACATATATTGAATAGTTAGAATTTAGACGGAAGAAATGAGAGGTACCTTGAACGATGTCGAATATAGCTACGATCAAGTCCGGAATATCGGTAAAGTCTTCCAACTTTTTGCCCATGGGGTGACGCTGACGCTGACACAGTGTAGGGTGCTATTGAGGTACCGCCGATTGTAGTTTCTAATGGATCGTTCGTCCTCCGCATCTCCGCCGGCTTCCAAGGATGTTATACTAGCGATATTGTTCATATACATAAAGTTGTAGATTTGCGCTTCGGGTAACGAGCCATTCGACGTGGAAAATACGCATGAAGACAAGGGGGACTAAATTATAGTAGGGGTATCGGAGGAACCTACAGGAACCCGGGGTACTCCGAGTTCGGACCGTCAACGCCGATGTCGCAAACTTGCCAACCACAACCATCATGTTGGATTACTGCGACATATAATTACATCGAAGGAAAAACACATTGATAATGGTTCTCTGTATAACACTGAGGGAACTTATTCGTGAAACAAATGAATCAGAACTCTCCACACGCATCGCCGGATACGACATCCTTAAGGATCTTAGTAGATATTGCGCACACGAAAGGTTTTAAACAGAGGGTTACTTCCGTTCGTGACAAGCAACGATTGTGTTGCTGTACTAGTCATGAGCGTATTAATCCCCGATGAAAAGGAGCTCCGGGGACTTTCGAAGCCAGGAGGAACCTCCATTGTGCTTCTACGTGAACGTGGATTCTCTCTCTCTACGCTGACTGCTTCGAAATCGTGTGTTTTAATTCAGGTACTGTACAAGAATCAACGTCCATCGAACAGGACATACATTGCACCGCTCGGCGAACGGTTACTTTACCATGACACGAATGGTGAGCTTCTTCCTTTCTTTTGGCTGTGATCAAGAGATCATGGTTTGACAGGACTGATACGCCGTAGTCGGTGTTTTGGAATCCCAAACAATGAGGCTTAAGGGAAGTGGTTTCTTGAATCCAGGAAACAAAGTGGGATCCGTTGGCGCGAGGGTATACAACATCAAGGTAGTACATTTAGAACACAATTCATCTATGTACTACTACTACCCATCCAACTATTTGTCATCGCGAAGATCCCAAATTGTGAGAAACATTTGTATCAGCCGGTCGTGCTTCGACTTTTCAGGAGCACGCTTGGATCCCAACAGCTAGTGACGGATTCGCTACAGACAACGGAATTCGCCTGGGAACCGAACAAGATCTAGGTAGCTTGAGGAATACGGTTTCTTTTAGTATGTAGAGTTGAGATGTAGATCACATCGACAAGTTTTTCGGATAATCGATTCATTGAAATTTGAACAGAGGTGACACATCAAACAACATCTAAAGAGACTGGTCAGTAAAGCAACTAACCAATTCAACGCAATACGGTTAAACAGACCATGTCTTTGAGCATCTCGATGACCACGTCCGCATCTTTAACCGTCGCTGTACTACACACACGAAGTTCCTCTTTTCCTTCTTTGACTATCCTCGCTACGAAAAAATCGCCAGTATACTCCATTCGTCGACGTCGACGNCCCTGTAAACGCCGTTCGTTTCCTACCACCCACACGTCACTTTAGGTAGGATGTAGATAACCGTGGAACGCACGTTTGTTCGAGGAGTGTGAGGATTTGTGCTATGATCTGGGGATCATTATCGAGATCAGTGGCTTGCATAATGAGGCAAAGGATTTTGGAAGGGTCTGTTCCTAATATACCATCAGCCAGGACGTCTACAGGGTGAGATATTCAGCATAAGAATACGAGAGGTCATGTTGCTTCCGACCTTGATCCCGCGCTCTAATAAAAGAAACCGCATAGTCCACCAACCCATGAAAACATACGTAGCACTTCCTGTACTCTCACAACTAATTCGCGTACACGGAATATCTATGTTGGGAAATACGGCTAGATGGGGGGGGGTTTCAAAGAAACCGCATAATCCATGAAATACATACGTCTTACCTCCTGYAGTCTCACAACTAATTCGAGTACACGGAATAGGAACGTTGGGAAACACAGCTAGATGGGGTTTTTTCAGACCATGTGTCTTTCCTAGAGAGGTCCGAAGGTTCTGGTCATTATCCACCAAGGACTGGGCGTAGAGAACGGCGTAGAAAATATAGTGACTGATGAGGCWKCCCGTTGAAATCTTTGTCGCCGGTGCCGGACATTGGAGCGTCATAAGCGAACCTTCAAACTGTTTGCATTGGAATGCGTATGATGGACCATACATACTTACTTGTCTATTTACCGCATTGAGTTCTTTCAGTATCCACGTGGCCTTCGCGTGGCTGTGCCAGGCTACGTTAGGCTCGCGCACGGAGCTAGGTTTTCAGTGGTTGACATCTATACTGCACACCCAGAATTACAGCAATGGCTATGTACACCTGCTATGTACACCTTTCAAGGGTATCAATCAGGCCCATCAGCGGAAAAACGCGTTGCTTTAGAAAGCCAGGCCATGTACACAAGTACGCCGCTCCGAAGTAGGAACATCTACAAGGACCTTACTACAGAGGATGACGGCGCAGGGGCGTAAAGAAGTTATGTTCTCCTTCTTATTTTCTCATATCTGGGGTGAGACTCCCCGGACCTTAAAGCAGAGACACTCTTTTCCATCAAGTGCGAGGGAGCGATACTCATATGCTTACACCAAAAAAACAGAAGTTATGTTCTCCGTCAAAGAGCTCTTTTTTTACGGATGTCAATGAAACGACTGTCCAGTTTCTATGAGCACCAGGCTGTTCAACTCGGCTTCCGACTTCATCACGAACATGGATTGCGCTGGGAATCTGGCAGGAGATTGAATTAGCGTATAGAGGGTACATTCTTGTCTGGGGTAAGTTCAGGTTTACTACTCGTACCCAGGAATCTTGGACTGACATCGTCGAGGGCTTTTTCCACACTGTAAGTAGTAACATAATGCAGTCGTTTGCCATCTCTCTGAATTGTTGGTATGTAGTATTCTGATGTCTTCCAAGTCAGGAAACGGCGATACGACAAGTTCTCCGACGTTTCGATGGAAAGATCAAAAAACAGATAACTCTCAGGGATTTTGTATTAAATCTGTTTCTCTGTAAAATCACCCTTCTATCTAGAAGTCTGTCTTGAGGGCTCACTAACTTCCACACAATCCGAACGCACTATGGTCACAAAGAAAACAGACCGTTGTTTGAGATTGGCTGGGACTGATGCGGTTTTGGTTCGTACCATCCAAATAATCTTCTTATAATATGTGGCTCAAGATCCAAAAGATGAAGGCCACACGATCCTAGTTGGCGACCCGTGCTCCGTCTGCGCACTGGTCAGGAGATATAAACAAGGCGGACTAACACAATCCAGAAGATACGCAGGACAGGAATTATCTTGCTCTCCGCCAACTAGCAAATGTCAGCGCGTAAAAACAATTTCTTAGAACCTACTATGACTGATTGATCTCGGAAGGACGTTATGATTACATCTGTTTCCATCAAATGCTAAGCAAATATAGGAAAACTTGAGCAATAGGGAGGTTCAATGAAGTTCCGCGGTAGGAGAATGAGGCGAAAGCATGGCCGGAGGTAACGGCCCGCAGGTCCCATTGCATCAGGCTACCCCGAGGAACGAGGTAAGGTAAGTAGTTGCGTCATCGTCGGTCTGTCTAAGAGAAACTAATAAAATGGACAACCACGCTTTCATGATGAATTCAGCACAAGCAAGTACAACAAGCCTACAATTCAAGGCAACCCAGTGAACGCGTGACTCTAAATTACAACCACTTGGTACATAAAATCGTCTTTCTTTCGAAGTTTATGCGTCGTAATACACCGCTGACTTCAGGGCCGCCGACTGCAGATTCGTGACTTTGCTGTTACCTTCAATCGTGAACTTGCTTACCCTCGGCGTGGAGGCTACCTCCTAATTGGAGAAGTCTATCGAAAGCTAGATCTCTCAAAGTGCAACCGATGTCGCGGTAAAGTATTCATTGACCCTGAACGATGTCTTCTTGCACGGTGCCTAGCTCATGAACATGTCGGATATTCCCGTGCAGTCCGTTGCGTGATACTGATAGGGCGCGCATCGCTTTGCGTTTCTACCCACAAGTAAGTACACGCCTTTACTGCATGATATAACATTCCAAATATCTCCTATAGACAAACTGCTGCCTCGTGCATCACGTTGCGCGCGATCTGATTCATAAGATCTTGCCTAGCACACCGAAATCCGGATGTCAGTTTGAACAAGGTCTTTCTATGCGGCTTTCTTCTGCGGCCTCGTGTTGTCGAAGCGTGATTATACCGACATTCTCTTACTTGGACATTGCACGTGGGCGATATAGAATAAGGGTGTTTCTTGTTTACGGTGTTTGCAGATGTATTCCTGCAGCGAAGTTACCATGGGTGTGACGAAGGGCAGGACGAGTTTCTTCAACTCCTAGCATTCCATCTTCTGTTAGTACAGGATCTTACATCCATCTGTAATTCAATGTTAGCTACCCTTTGACTGACATCAATCTCCTAGTCTTTCTCACCAATGCAGCCCTACACCCCTTTGAAGCCCACCAACAACGACCCGTCATTGGGCGCCCTCATACTAGATTCTTTCTTGGACGTATCGCTCCATAGCACGCCCGAGAATATGGAATTCTACCCTCAAAACGCTTACGCCTCCTCAGAATTTATCGAAGAGGCTTCATCTATGGGGCAGGGTTCTCTCAACCCATTTGAATGCACATTTTTTCCTCCAACTATGTCTCTGAGGAC
>LBLO01001113.1:0-11323 GCA_004354395.1 Chondrostereum purpureum
CGCCCGTGGATAACGTCTTGCCTTTGCTTCCGACGAAGTCTGAAACGTGGGCTTGAGATTTTCCCCGTATATACTCATCCATATACTTTCTAACTGTAGGTTCCTTCATCCCAGTGCACTCGCAAATATCCTTGATTTGTGAATCTTGATTAGCCAGGTGGTTGTCAGCGTCCCGACGCATGACTCCAAGAAATGACTGTGCACGACCGTTCGAAGTGAGTAGATTTGGGTATACGAAAAATCGGTACGGTTTCGTGATGAAAACGATCCGGGGATGGTATGGTGCGCTTGCTGTCGCGACTGCGCGAGTCAAGTCAAGTCCGATTCTGGGTGAGCTGTATATATGAATCTTTTCATCCTTTAAACGATGAAGAAAATGGAGAAGTGGATATCCAGAAGACGAGGGATCGGAACGAAAGGCAGATATGTTTCTCGCCCATTTATCTTCCACCAACTCCGATATGGAAGCGACGTTACTTGACCTAATGATCTCGTCGACAAGCAAGGATGGCCCAGATATTACCTTCCCGTCCGACCTTCTACGGATAGAACGAAGAAGAATACCTCCATGGATATTGGAGTTAGAGAGATTGCTTGAAGAGAAGTATGGAGACGTTGTTGTAATACGTCCCAGAGTCAGGTCTAATCCTTTCCTGGAGCCTCCGCGGTAGCCCGAAGTAGTTGTGGTATTGGTTGAACCCTCCTTAGAACGTGCTGGAGTTCTGTGGAAGTACCTGCGAACCCATGTTAACTATTGAGACAAGAGTAGAAAAGAGCAAAGATACCATTGTCCAGGCGTTCTTTGCTCTTCACTTCCATGAGTAAACGGATCTTCATGAACAGAAGACAGCCACAGGTAGAACTCAATTTCTAAAAGCTCTAAACGGGATGCGGAAGTTGGAGAGAGGGTGACGACCAAATCGACTTGAGACAGCAGTATTTCCGCTAGTTGTAGGAATTGAGAGGTGATCTGTTCCTCGTCCATAGCATTTTGAAAGTTCAAAAGTCCGGGCAGACGTGACTCGGATTCGGAATCTTCGCTGGACTTTTGAAAGGGCTTTTTTGTTGGAGTGGGACTACAGGTTGGAGAACATTTCCGCTTATTTCCACTCATGACAGRCGCATCTCACTTCCGTGTACAGTAGCTTTCTGTCTGTTAAGATACGAGCAGCCAATGCAGCTGTTGTGGAATGGAAGGACCGAAGCGGATTGTCAACCAGGCTGGGTGGCTGTGAAGGGTGGACCGACGGACCGCCGTAACATTCAGTGTGGTTGATTTACGGTAGATTTATCATTCACGGCTAGCTTTTGCAAAAGTAATCACTTTATTCGACATTTATTATGTCGGTATGTCAGTTTGTAAGGACATCCATATTTTGGTATACAATTTATGATCTTTCGTTGGTATGATTGCAATAAGAAATTGTCAACCTTTTCACACGTTCAAATTATTTGCTTCGTTCCAAGTGTCGTGCTCTCATCGCCATGAGCTTGAGATAGTTTGCGTTGCTCCAGCTGCAGCTGTAACTGTGGCTTGACGATTCGGATCAGATTCCCAGACCACCTAGTAGACACTATAAGTCGCAATATCTTTGGGAATATGTAGACCAGTCTTACACTGCCGTCTGTCTGCTTCCGGATAAATTTGTATTGGAATGTGGTTTCAGAAGGGATGTCGATCGTGACTGTCCATACTGGGTATGAAGCTGACGACAAAGCAATCTGTGAAAGGTGTTCAGTGAAAAGGAGCCATGTATGATACCGTACTCCATACCGCTGAGCCCGCCACCCAGTTTCCGAGTTGGGAGATGCTTCCAACAACAAAAATGTTCTGAGTATAACAGAGATGAGAGAGTTATAAAACGTATCACAGAAGACCTCGTACCTCTCCAAATGTTGTAGTGGCGTTTTCCTCAAACCTGACCGACACAGTTGTGGGCGAAGGCGTGGGCGTCGTACCTCCAGATCCAAGAGCACCAGTATGAATAGCTATCGCACTTCGAGCCGGTACTGTTGCACTAAAGGATCCTCCTGACACAGTGAAGCTGGGGGAAATGCATGAGGAAAAGGAGAGCATCATTGACCCGAACACATACGATGTTCCACTGCACGCTCCATTGGAACTTGTACCACTGATAACATCACAATAAGCACCATTTGCCATCGAGGTTGTGAATGTTGCCGTCCATGCAGAGTCTGCATTATTGATCGCGACGAATCCAGCGGAACCTGCCAGAACTCGGGTCAGGTCTCTAGAATACCGGCGCCAGAAAGGCTACTCACCGCGTCCGAATGCAATTTGCTGTGATTGTGGCGAGACCCAGTTCGTGATGGCAGCAGAGCCGACTTGGTTCCGGAATCCAACCATGCCCGAGATGGCGATCCAACGATGTTGACATAGCCATCCTCCCGAGCCTCCAGTCGCTGTACATGTCCCTGCGCCTACGAAGGAGGTTTTCAGACGGGGATGGACGGTCGAAAGATAGCAAAGCAACTAACCACCATTGGGGCTGCCCGCATCCGTTGAACTAAACGAGTAACCTGAAAGAACGGTAGGTGTTCCATAGGGGTGAGCTAAGGAGAATACATGAGCGGTCACGTAAGTGTTTGAAGCCGAGTTGTATGTCAACGATCCTGAATTCTGCAACAGCTTAAGAAGGATGCTCAAACCACCATATGCAGCAACTTACCCGTTCTGTATCATGGTTGGCTACAAAAATATTAGAAGACGAGCTCGCAATCCATCCTAGATGAAACCGTCAGTAAACAATGGACAATTTGATGTGGCTGATGACACACCTCTGTTGTCTAGATTCTGTAGACCAGAAATTCCTCCTCCACTGAACGCATCTCGCAATGCAACCGTGTAGCGGAATCTTCCTCCTGGTAAGAACAGAGATTTCACAAGCAACAAAGTACTCACTCCTGTACGTCTCCTAGGTGCAAAGTGAGAAGAGCTCGATGAACAAGGAACAAAGTAACTTACCATTCGCTACATATTCTGAGGGGGTAACGGGCTCTCCGGATCCAAAGATGACTTCCTGTGTTATGTACGGCGAACCGTTTAGCCTTCCAATGATGTTCGCGATGTCCCCAGTGGCAATATCTAGACAAGATCAAATTAGCAACTACTTGCTGGATCGTGTAAATGTTTCTACTCACGTTTAGCTGCGTCGAGTCTCAATCCATCTACGCCGAGGGATAGTAGATCATTGGCATAAGCAGCCAATCGCCCACGAACGTAGTCCGTACCCGTGGCAAGACTAAGAAAGTATTAGACTAATAGTAGAGGGGAAGGGATAGACGTTTCTTGCTCTGCTAGATTGACGAGCTCGCACGTCTGTACCTGCGCCCTGTTACTGTAGTCTGCAATATCATCTCCAGAGGTAAGCCCGCAATGATGGAAATCCTGAAGATATACGATCAGATACAAGTTTTCTGATACCTGACTGAACGTGTCCTTACCTGCGTTTGGTAGATTCCCGGGTAGTTGTAGTGCGTGAACGAGGAGCCTCCTACCCCAGTACCCGATTCGATTCCCGCCATGTGATTCAAGATAGTATCTGAATAGAGTTAGTGGAATCGTCATTTTGGATGAGCAACCAGGAACAAAGCTCTACTTACCAGCGATAACGCCGACTCCGGCTGTATGGCAAGCGGAAATCATACTGGGAATTTCTGTGAACATCACGAGACACAACCGCCGAAAGGCGCGAGATTTACCTGGAGAATTGAGAACGCGATCCCCGCTTGGATGTGAGTGTGTATGAGACTGGTTGGTAGTCTGTCCACCATTGACTCCCTACATGATTTTGCAATGTCAGAGGCGAGGATGAACATCAACATGGAAGATCATAGAACCTTGGATGTGCTCTGCAGGAGGGCTTACTGTAGAGCCGATCAACCGTCAGGTAGGCCCAATTACAGGAGATTTACAATATACCTTGAACGTAGCCATAACCAGCAGGACCTATGAAATTGGTACACTCTGCGGCAATGCTGGTAGGATAGTTAGAAACAACTAACACCCATGGATCAGAGGCTAGAAATTCGAACCTATCCCAGTTCCATTCAAACATCTGAATGATCACCTTTTTGTCCCCAGAGGGGGCACGAGGACTAAGAGGGACGGCAGGAATATTGACCACAGATAACAGCAATGCGAGAATCGACGAGACAACGGATGTCTTCATGATGAGGACGTCAATGAAAATTAGAACGAATGCGGCTGTCTTTTATACAAGCTCTAAAATTCAGGATGCAGCCCGGAGAGTACGAATGGGGACACGTCTTGCCATTTGATTCTTCATAAAAGATGAACGACATATAAGAGAGATCCCGTGGCTGGATAACCACATGGTGCAGATGAGGTATCGTTATTATCGTAGTCGATATTGCGGGGAAAGTTTGCAGTGATCCACTGGAACAGATCGACAGCGTCTATTTCCAAAGACGGAGAGACGTGATAGGCAATGAATCTTTGGGAAGTTTGACTGCTGAGCAGGCCGGTGATTGAGTCTGCTGACTTTTTGACCTCCTTTATGTCTCCACGACTGGAACCAAGAGAAATAGACGCGTAGCCTAATACTTCTTGTTYAGTGGCCAAGTGGTGGAAGTACAAGTCGTGAGGAAAACGACTCCGGGTTTATTTGCCCTACTTCTTTGAGCCGATTCGTGACGTGGTCGACCCCCTTTGGATTACCATTGAATACTGAGTGACAATCATAGCATGTATCCCTTGGGTACGTTGCTTGTCCCCCATGGGAGTCTTGACATCCTGACATTCTTCTCGAGGAAAAGCCGTATGTTTGATCCGCATGTAGTTGAAGAAAGTAGAGTTTGGGGTGGACGAAACATCGGTAGTTTCTAATTCTGCTACCCTTCATTTGAGGGCACCCCAGGAAAAGTAGAAATAAACATGTCAACTTGGTGTGGGAGATCGGGAGNTCAAATGAAATCCGGGCGCAGAACAGTTGTGTTGCAATTTATAAAAGATGTTTAGTTTTCATTGTTATGGTCTCTGGTAGTATATCGGTTAGTACACGCGCCTGTCATGACTGGCCGCGCGAAAGCTGGGTTCGACTCCCAGCCAGAGAGTTTTTTTTTTGCTCATTTCATTGTAATTGATTTGCATACTAATAGGGTCAAAGATCGTGGACAGCTATTCTTATTTGTGGGAAAACTGAGGCAGAAGCAGTATACATGGTAAGGCACCTTCATACTCCTTTCTACACCAGTAAGCCACGAAACATAGTCTACAATCCAAATCCTACGAAAGATAACAGCCAGATTATTGAATCCAAGGCCATGCCGAGAAAATACCCTGACAGCAACCTGGCACCAGATCTCTCAAAGAGACAGAACGTAAGGCGTACCACCCACTCTGTTACTCCCCCACTTCGAGCCGAAAGTTTTCTCTTCGAGGACCCCCAGCTGCTACCGTCCACTTTCTCTACCTCAAACGGCAAATTTATGCCTTCGACAGCATTTGTAGCAGCAAGTAAGCCTGCAGTGAACCCATCCTCGTGGAAACCGAAGTTCATCCAAGCACCTGCGTATGATATCCCTCGAGTGTTTTGAATTTTCGGCATCTCGCGTTGGGCTTGGATGGCGGAGTGGTCCAAGACAGGATGAGAGTATGAGTATTTGCCGACAACGGTACCGGGGGCAGGCTCAAATGGAGCATTTAGAGTAACCAGGACAGGACCGTATTTGGACTCGGGAATGTGCTGCAGATCGTTCATCCCGTCTGGGTGTCTCAATTCAAGCGGCGTTTGCGAGCAGTAAACAATACTTACATGTTCTGGAATAATATCAAGACTTATGAGGGCGAACAAGAGACAACAGAAAGGACAGGCTTACAAAGAGACACGATCCATATTCGCCTTCCTCTTCCCATGGTCATCCAGAACAGAATATGTGAGGTAGTTCCAGCATGACCATGCCAGCTTGCTCTTAGGCATCAACTATCCGACATTAAGAGAGTTAGTCGTATTCATCGGTACTCCGGAGGTCACTTACTCGAGGGTCAGAATGCAGAACCACTTCGTTGGCGTTCCATTTAAACTTTCCGAGGATCTCCTGCTCGTCTTTCATCGCTCCTCCACCCGCCTTGAGCATCGCCAACGAAGTGTCAGAATGGCAGGCAAGAATCACCCGGTCGTATTCTTCCACAGCTCCTGAAGAAGTAGTCAGTCGAACTCTTCCATCTGCGACTGTCTCCACTGCTTTGACAGGTGCTGAGAGATGATATTGCGATGTAGGAAGTTTCTCGAGGATCGTGTTGACATAAGTGTGGCTATCTAGAGCTTCAGAAAGTCACCAAGGGCAGTTNGGTCGAGAAACCCGTACCTTCCGCCTTGCAGAGTCAGCCACTTGGGTTTTCCTGTGATCTGCAACAAGTGGTGGTTGTTCATAAACTGAACTAAAGTCTGCGCAGGAAAGTCCATAGCGCAAGTGTCGGGAGGTGTGCTCCATATCGCAGCTGTCATCGGCTGGAAGGCGCTTTCAATGGTCAGCTCTGCAACGACAAACCTGGTAACTCACAATCAGGTAATCATCTCTGAAAGAGTCCGAGTATCCGTGCTGTGACAAGTAATCTCCGATCGACATATTTTTACCATTGATTCCTGCTGCAGCTCCGGCCTGCCACCCTCTCACCAACGCCCGCGCGGCAGAGTTGAAACGAAGGATGTCATATAACATACGCCACATATTTTTATCGAGTAATCGTTTAGGTTGACAGAAGACCGTAAAGAGGTTATTTCCTGCCCATTCGAAAGCGCCATAGTCTCGGGAGACGCTGAAGGTCATCTCCGTCGGATTGATCACTATGTGAGGATTGAGACCGAGAAAGCGGATAAAGTTGGGGTATGTCGAAGGGTTGAAGACAATCTATTATATGGTACCCAGTAAGTTGACCGAGCGAAATTTAAAAGGATTTCTTCCACTAACAAAACCTCTGTCATTTCTATGGGTGAGTATTTCTGGGGTGGGAGAAGAGGAGGTTCACCTACGTATCTACGTCTACAATTGCGGAGTTTCCTGGCTTCTGGAAGGGAACTGTATTCGCGTGTCCTCCGGGCCTCTCATCGCATTCGTATAAGTGTACTTCATGTTCACTGTATTCGTTCAATGCCTAAAGATGATTTGTTTGAAAACAAGACACTAGTCACTATGTGGATATCATTACTCACCCAAGTAGCCGCCAATCCTGATACACCGGAGCCAACAACCGCAACCTTCATTTTTTGTGACAAAAACTAACACAAGTTTGTAAGTCGTAAGCCAAACTACATAACGGGCACAGATAGGAAGTCCTATGAAAAGAATTATCACATACCAATCGGACGTGCGTTATTGCAATATAACCCTGACAATTTACAACAGCAAGTTGCTTCCAGAGCAATAATACACTGAAGTATAGAACAAAACACCGTGTTGGTATGAAGGAAAGACGCGTCGGGAGCACGTGGTCGAATCAGAATATTATGGATCCCGAAAAGGAAACCCCGATGTTTCTTGGTCTTTACTTTCATCAAGACTTTCATCTACCAAGTCTTTAAAATGACACGCGCTCNAAAAGTCGGCACTGCATCCCTTATTTTCACTCTTCTTTATGCTCTGGCTTTCCTTGAGATGATTCCGTTACCATTCATTGAGAAGAGTATTACTACAGAAATTCTACCTGTTGTACGTGTCACTCACAATTATAATGATCTGGCAGCTAATCTCATGTATGTCAACTTCCAGGTGCCTGGTGGCTCCTTGTATCATTTGGTTCTTACTCTCTTTGGTCTTTGGGATGGGGCTTRTGGACTTTCCGAGACTGTCCRGAGGCATATACAGAATTGATGTCGGTACGTTACAAGATCTCTAGGACTTTGGCAGTCTCTAACTCTTGCTCAGGAGATATCTCAAGCTAAAACAGAACTTCGTGCTAAAGGTGTATCTGTAGACTAAAATCACAATGTTCAATCACCCGAACGAGGCCGTCAAGCACTCATACTCAGATTACATCGCAACGCTATTGAATATACAGTTTCGTCGACAGACCTTTCAACCTGAAGCACAACCATTGTACCGATCCAGACTAGTTTGGGACTCTCAGTGCTCCGTATATGGCTCTTATTGGGTATTATGAACAAGGAGGTTCTATGCGGGGATGGTCGCGCCAGTCTGTTCTACTGAAGAGCTCAAGAAGGTGTACGTTACATCTACATTATTCTCACCGGTAAATTTACACCAGAATATGCACACAAAAGGAACTACCAGGATCTAGGATTGATAATGTANGCATCGAATATCGCCGAGGAAACAAGATCCTGGTCTTTAGGGTTCTGTAGTCTGTCATCAACATATTTGTTCCTCATAAAAACGCCCCTGCAGAGCCTCGATTATATCTCTTCAAGATGGGATATGCCTATGGCGATAAGGTGGCCAGCTCTGCCTATGAATCACCGACGAGTTGCTCAGGAACGAAGGATGAGCATAGGTTTGGCCACTAATTAACGGGTCCCTCTGAAGGCCGTGGGCGCGCAATTCAACCGTTGACAGAATGTTATTTGGTGGAACGGAACCAAGAAGTGGTCGTCGCCATTTCTGCAATCTTTTGATCATCTTTCCAGGTCCATGATATTGATAAGTGACACTTCTTTCATTCAAGGTGACGTGCCTAGGAATTCGCTACTCGTTTAGGAACGACTCTGAGGTCCTCACAGTCGATATTCGCCAAATGTCTCTCAGATGTTGGAGGCTCTGGGGTTGTCTTGCACTAGCATGGAGTGTATCAGTATTCCGAGCTTCGCGTGATCGCTTTTGGAAGGGATGCACCTACAACCCTGGAGAGTTTCTAACATCTCCGGTGTCCCCCACCGCTGATGGTGGCTTCTGAGTGTCGCCATTTGCCGTATCGGTATGTATCTAGACGCCCACCTAGAAAAGCTTCCCATCTTCGTGGTAGGATGGGTGGTTCTCCTGCTTCCCTCCTGCCTCCATGTCCCCATCACTTTCTAGCCTGTTAACTGAAAATGAGGCAGCCCTTCTGCGAAGGGACGGGGAGTTCATGCTAAGATATTTTGTGTCTCTTATGGCGGAGATGATGTTCTGGGGTATGTTCTTCTCGGCTTCTGTTTCGCGTCACATGGCTAACACGATCGATGACAGGGATTTACGTTCTCGTGTTGGGATTTTCGACCTATAGTCTATGGTATGTTCATTCTCTCTACTCGAATACACTTTCCAATCTGATGTATCCTTCAAAAATTAGTTCGCGAGGGATCCGCAACTCGCGCCCTCGACTGGTCATGTTCATCATTACAATATTCCTCTTCACCGGATCCAGTGTCATTCTGGCTATCAACATATATTGGGTGGTCTATCAACTTCAAACCATTAACTTTGCGCCTCTGCACCCCTCAGAAACGTTAGGAGACAGAAGGGCGTTGCTCGGCTTTGTCCTAGTGAAGGTCTCATACTCGTGCAGTTTGATATTTGCGGTCGAGGTAAGTATTTACTTCTTCTATTCCTAACCGATGCACTCACACAATTATTACCCAAGTTCCTGATAGGTGACGCTGTCGTTATTTGGCGTACATGGGCCATCTGGCCCACGAAATGGCTTCCAAGGCTAATACCTCTCATCCCATGGATGGGTTCATTCAGTGAGTCCCCCTTGACTGTGAACATTTGAATCAAGGTGCTGAGTCTGTACAAGTATTGTTTTGGGTCTGGGCCGGCTTCGTCTTCCACCGGGGGTTCTCTCTCCCGGCGTCTCCTCTGGATGAAACTATCGACAGATTATTGCTCGGAACATGGGTCCTCTCCATGACGTCCAACGGATTGGCCACGACCATGATCGCTCTGAGAGCATGGTTAGTTGGGCTATTCTTTCAGTCAAACAGGACTGTCGCTCATCCCCATTCTTCTAGGAGACATCGGAGAATACTGCAAAACTCTTACGGTGCTCAGGTCACCAGAAGCACAGCTGTCGAAAGAATTTTATCACTCTTAGTGGAATCTGGTCTGATTTATCTCGTTCTATGGGTACTTTCATTTCCCCTTCCCTCTTTTATTCATGCCCGTTCTTACTGANGGCGCGGTCGATAGGTCGTCCAAGCCATCTCATTTGTCCGATTCCAGTATGGTACCGCTGGCAATGTCGCCTCTCTTACTCTCGAATATGTTGGTAATCAACTTGTCGTATGCACCCCTCTCTCTGTTCCCCTGTTTCTACTATACCAANNCTTTTTGCCAGGGCTTGTATCCAACACTCATCATCGTCCTGGTCCAATTCCAGCTCACGATATGGGATGCTGCCAGTGCGCGCGTTGAGCCACGCAGAGAGAGAGAATTGTCGAGGATGGTGTGGGCTGCCGGACAGGTAGGACTTGGGTCGAGTGTTATAGATTCACCACGGAGTGACAAGGTCATTTCTATTGATGCTAAACANGGGGGAGAGTTCCGATAGTCGAAGTGGTCAATGCAGTAAATATTAATCTTTTTGTGATATAGTCGCGCGCACAAGGTAAACTACTACCAATAATCTGCACCAACTGAATTGGGAAAGACCTTGTTGGTGAACTGGTCGAATCTGCAGATTTCGGGCTCACGACAGAGGAGGAATCGACGAACATGGGATGAGCAGCCGAAACCCAGTGAAGAAATAAGGATAGGAATAGTATCCTCTATCGAGTATTCCTAGGGGAGACTGAGGACGGCTGATCAATAAATTGAGCCTCTGTAATGTCTGAGTTAATTTTTATAAGAGCGCAACCTTTCGTTATGTGAGTACTGGGGGAGTTTAGAGCCTTGAGTGTAGTCACTCCAGCAACTCCGTATACTTGACAAACACGTTGGCTCCGTCTTTTTTCGCCGTCACATCCCTAGAGTTCCTTAGGGCAGGATCCTTGGAAACGGGAGCGGAGGATCTTCGGTTATTTTCATTTCAAGTGACGCGGGATCACTGAGAAGCAGGCTGGGGTGGTGAATGCTCCTGTTGCCAATGGCGCAAGCACAAAGTTTTCATTTGGCTTTCATCCTTGGTTCCTTCGGAGACAGAGGAACTGATGGATGAGCCAGTCACTGGTTTAATCAATTCTATCCCCGTGGACGCTCCGGAACGCGCGTTGATCAGTTGCTTGTTTGGAGGATTCATTCACTTATGGATACGAGGAGGGGGATATACAAATATCCAGATAATGGTAGAATTTACCTCCTAAATGTTTAGTTTTGTTATCATTTCAAAAATCAGTGGCGCCATAGCCAAGTGGTTACGGCGACAGATTTGAATCATAAAGAAACTCAAAAAAAAAAAAAAAACTCA